>SZWC01005211.1:38894-89945 GCA_023375785.1 Penium margaritaceum
TTCTACACTAGTGGGGGGGAGCTAGAACTTGGAGGGGTCTCCCATTGTTGCTCATTCTTCATTCCTAACCAGTTACTTTCAGTTTTCAGCTGCTTTCTGGCGCTAACTCTGGCGCGCGCGTTTCTGAGTAACAAACCCAGAGCTTCCAGACTTAGACTCCAGAGCAGCAGACTGAGGGGGCAGCTGACTTAAGCAACGAGCGTGGAAGCCCGCACGCTGCATCAACAACGTTGCTGCCCCAACCTGCTGCCTAGGTTTTCCATTTTGGTATCAAAGCTAGAGCATAGCAGCAGCAGGAGAAGACTGGCGAACAGGTGCCAGACAACGCCGGCGGACCCCATATGCGCCAGTGCAGGGGAAATGCTGCCGGATTTTTCCCGGCAGCATTGACCTGCCTGGTGGCAGCGTTAGATTTTTTCCCACGGCCACTGGGCCAGGGTAAATGCTGCCGAAATGTTTTCGGCAGCACTAACCCCCACGCGTGACCCGAGGAGGTGAACGACAGGCGGTGTCTGACGTCTACGGGCGACGAGGCAAGCGGCAACGTCACCCAGGTGCAGTGACTAGCACCACCAGCAGCAGCAGGCAGAAGCAGCAGCTCGCAATAGCCCGCAACAGCAGCAACTCGCAGCAGCAGCAGCAGCAGCAGCAACGCGCAGCAGCAGCAGCAACGCGCAGCAGCAGCTCGCAGCAGCAGCCCGCAATGGTAGCAGGCAGCAGCCGCAACACGCAGCAGCTGCAGTAGCGTGAAGCAGTAGCAGTGAGCTGTAGCAGCAGCCAGCTTCAACAGCATCAGCAGCGAGCAGCAGCTGGCAACTGCTAGCTGCGGCTGCTGCTGCTCGCTGCTCGCAACGAGCGAGCAGCGAGCAGCAGCCCGCTACTGCCAGCAAGCAGCAGCTCGCTGCTATCAGGCAAGCAGCAACCCGCTGCTCGCAGTAGACAACGGGCAGCTGCTTGTTGTGACAAGGAAAAAAACAAAAAAAACAAGAAAAAGGGCAACAAAAAATGATTCCCCACCCTGTAGGTCGCTGTAGCAGCCCCCCGTAGCAGCAAGCAGCTGTTGCAGCACACAGCAGTTGTAGCAGCGCACAGCAGCAGCAGCGAGCTGCAGTAGCCACAGCAGCCGCAACAGCTCGCAGCAACAGCAGCTGCAGCTGCAACTACAGCAGCAACAGCAACAGCAGCAGTAGTTGCAGCAGCAGCAGCTGTAGTAGTAGCAGCAGCAACTGCAGCAACAGTAGCAGTAGCGGCAGCAAACAGCAGCAGCAACAGCAGCAGCAGTAGCAGCAGTAGCAATCAGCAGCAGAAGCATTAGTAGCAGCAGTAGAAGCAACAGCAGCAGCAGCAGCAGCCGTAGTAGTAACAGCAGCAGTAGTAGCGGCTACAGGAGCATCAATAGCAACAGCAGCAGTGGCGACCCCAACAACCGCCGCTGCTGACGTTAGCACCCCTCTGCTGACGTCACTACTGACGTCACTGGTGACGTCATCAACAAAAAAAAGGAAGGGGATAAGGAAAGGGGGAAAGCCAAAGGGGTGGGTAGAGTCCCCACCTCCCCAACCTCCTGCTGACATCAGTAACACAAAGAGAGAAAGAAAACACAAGGGACACTAAGTCATGGCTGGTAGTCCCGGAGAGGAGGGGTCCTCCTCTATTGGGGGGACCCCTACCCCTCCTTTCTTGTAGCGACTGCAGCAGTAGCAGCAGCTACAGCAGCAGCAGCAGCTACAGGAGCACCCGCCGCCACTGTAGCAATAGCAGCTGCTGCCACCGCAGCAGCAGCCGCCGCCGCTGCAGCAGCAGCAGCAACCGTCGCCGCTACAGCAGCAGCAGCCACCGGCGCCACAACAGCAGGAGCAGCTGCCACTGCCACGGCAACAGCAGCTGTCGCCGCCGCACGAGCAGCAGTCGAAGTAGTAGCAACAGCAGCAGGAGCAGCCGCCGCCGCCTCAATAGCAGCAGCCGCCGCCGCTACAGCAGCAGCAGCCACCGCCCCTACACCAGCAGTAGCAGCACCAGCCCACTGGTAACGTTGGCGGCAACCTTGATCCTCTCGTTGCACTTCAACAACAACTCGTTGCCTTGATGCAACAGCTTGTAGCGCTACAGCCAGTCGCCTCCCAAACCGCCACAAGTGTACTACTGTCGTTCATCCCTCCAGGGCACGCTAGCCCCGCTGTGTCCGCTACCACGTACTACATGGCATAGCAGCAGACTCAGCGCCAACGACAGACAGTGACCTCCGTCCTTGGCCCCACTCTGGGTGCCGGCCGCAGGCAAAAGGACTTTGAGACACCGCCGCGGCCGCTTCAGGCTGGCGAGCAGTTCCAAAGCTGGGAGCTCATCTTCCGGATGTGGGCGCAGGGTGAGGGTCTGTGGGCCTACTACACCCTCCCTTACGACTCCACCCAGGCCGATCAGCTGTATGACACTGGTCGCGGCGTCCGATGGCAGTATGACCTGGCTCTGAAACCGAGTTCCCCACGGGCCCCTTCCCCGCCAGTCCACGCCCTACCAGCACTGGTGCGATTGGCGTGCTGACATCCGCCCGGCTCGCGTCTGGGGCTGCGTGGCCATTGTGTAGCTGCCCGACCCACAGCAAGGCGGCAAGCTCGCCCCCCGCGGAGGCCCCTGCACCTTTCTCGATGTGTCTCGTCAGTCCAAGGCCTGGCGCTTCTGGGATCCATCCCGACACTACATCGTCGAGTCCCACGATGCCCTCTTCTTTGAGGACCTGTTTCCCCGCGACCTCATCCGCTGCGGCTCGTCCGTGTCCCTCCCGTCACGTGGGGGAGTGGTGAGTCCGTCCTCCGTCTTGTCGCTTCCGGGTGACACATCACTCCGTCCCTCTGAGCCGGTAGCCCCTGTCGCGTCCGCTGGCCCCCCCGGGCCAACAGTCCCAGCCGCGTCTGCTGGCCCCTCCGAGCCAGCTGCCCCCGTCGCGTCTCCTGGCCCCTCCTGACCAGCTGCCCTGGTCGCGTCCGCTCGCCCCTCCGGGCCAGCAGCACCTGTCGTGTCCGCTGGCCCCTCCAGGCCAGCAGCACTTGTCGTGTCCGCTGGCCCCTCCGGGCCAGTAACAGCTATCATGTCCTAGCACCTGTCGTGTCCGCTGGCCCCTCCAAGCCAACAGCACCTGTCGTGTCAGCTGGCCCCTCCGGGCCGGCAGCCCCAGTTGCTTCCGATGGCCCCTCTAGGCCGACAGCTCCAGTTGCGTCCGCTCGTCCCTCTGGCCCAGCAGCCCCTGTCACGTCCGCTGGCCCCTCCGGGCCAGTAGCGCCTGTTACGTCTGCTGGCTCCTCCGGGCCAGTTGGCCCATCCGGGCCAGCAACGCCTGTCGCGTCTGCTGGCTCCTCCGGACAAGTAGCCCCGTCCGTCTCCGTCGGCCCGTCGGACTCAGGGCCATATTCTACCCGACTGTGCTACACACGTGGCCCAGGCGGCAGCCTCTAACCTCGGCCAACAGTGAGCGCGCAGACCGTCGCTCCGCATCCTGTGGCGCCTCGACCCCTTGTGGCTCCACGTGTCTCCTCCACTCCCACGGTCGTAAGTGGGGATCCTGGCACAAAGGCTCTCGGCCTGACCACTTCCGCCATCATCGCAGACCTTCACCCGGGTTCTGCATTGGGCTACGCCATGATTCATCACGAGCATCGGCATGCTGTTGTAGCTGCACTCGCCCGCATCCCACCTGGGGCTCGTGATGCACACGTCCTCTCAGTCTGGTCCACAGCGCGCCCAGAGGACCCTTCCACCCTACGCGAGGCTTGAGCCTCCCTTGAGGCCGCACATTGGGATGCTGCCTACATTGAGGAGCTCGCTGCTATCCGACAGCACCACGTGTATGACCTCGTCGACCTCCCTCCAGGTTGGAAGGCCATTGGTGCCAAGTGGGTCTTTCAGCGTAAGTGGAAGCCTGACGGATCCTTGGACAAGTACAAGGCCCGCCTAACAGCAAAGGGGTTTGCTCACGTCCTTGGGGTCGATTACGACCAGATCTTCGCCCCAATCGGTCGATTCTCCACTAGCTGGGCGCTCTTCAGCCTGGTTGCCCAGCCAGGCTGGGCAAAATAGAAATAGAAGCCATCGGAGAGATTGGACTCGACCCGCATGGTGCGAACGGCGTCGGCCATGGTACGGTTCCACCGCTCGGAGACGCTGTTCTGGGCCGGTCTGTAGGGCGCAGACGTCTCATGGTGAATCCCGCGGGAGGCAAGAAAGGCCGTGGCCTCACCTAGGTACTCGCCGCCGCGATCGGTGTGAAAGCGGCGAAGGGGGCGGCCACACTCGCGCTCCGCGAGGACAAGCCAGTCCTAAATGATTCGGGCGACATCGCTCTTCTGCCGAAGGCAGAAGACCCAACGGTAGCGAGAATAGTCGTCCGTAAGAGTGAGGACATAACGCCCATGCTCACCGACAGACTTGGTGGGGAGAGGGCCCATGACGTCCGAGTGGACAAGGTCAAGAGGGACGGACGCACGGAAGGAAGATAGGGGATACGTGGACCGGTGCATCTTCCCCTTAGCGCAGTCAATACACTCAGTGGGGCACGGGAGAGGGAAAGTCTCTGGGTCCAAGCCCTTGGCCGGCTGGGTGCGAAGCATGCTTTCAACGGCGGCAGAGTGGACGTTGCAAAGGCGGCGGTGCAAGAGGCGAGTGTGCTGAGGAGAAAGCGTGCTGGTAACAAACACATGACCTGTGGCGGCCGACGGGGAGGAGACGGGGAAGAGCGATGAGGACGGGGAAGAGGAGAGGCGAGGAACATGCCACAAGTTGCCACGGGCGGTGGCGTGCAGTACGACAAGACCAGACGGATGCATTGACACAGTGCCGACACCACGCGAGTGCACAACGCCCATGCTCATGCGGTCAAGGGCAGTCACGGACAGGAGGCTGAGCTCGAGACCGGGGACGAAGAGAAATTGGTCAGAAAGACGTCACCGGCCGGACCGCGGAAACGAACGACGCCAACACCACGGACAGGCAACGCCTGTCCGGAACTCGTCCGGACACTGGAGACATCGCCGACAGGACCAAGCATACTGAAGGCCTCACGAGAGGCCATCATGTGATGCGTGGCCCTGGAGTCGACGATCCAGGTCTGAGCAGGGTCCTAGACAGGGGTCGCCAGATCACTCACGGTCACATGGCAGCAAGCGAGGGACGCGAACGCGGTGGAAGGAGGTGTGAAACGAGACTGCCAATCGTCAAGCCACACAATGTCGTGAAGGAGTGGGGTGGAGGAGACCACGGGAGACGACAAGACAGACGAGGAGACGGGACACGAACGTAGCTCAGTCTTAGTCATACAGGGATGGGCCGGAGGGCAGGAGGTGACGCAACTCGCACTTCCCTGGGGAGGAGGGCGGGGCAGGCCAAGCTGGAGCGCGATGAACTGCTCTAGCTGACGCTCACGGGAGGACGGCCCAGGAGTGTAGACAGAGTGCGGAGTGACGGCGCCGGAGTCTGTGTAGTAGGAGGGCTAAGCCGGCAAAGGGAGCGGAGGTGCCGATGGCTGAGGACGTGAGCAACGCGTTCCTCCATGACTCACTAGAGGGTGAGGAGCTCTACATGACGCAGCCCCTGGGTTTCGACGACGGCACTGGGAGACTTTGGCGGCTGTGAAAGGCCCTTTATGGCCTGAAGCAGTCGCCTCGGTGCTGGAACCAACAGATCAGCAGCACGCTTCTCCGTGGCGACCTCCAGCGCAACACCGCTAACCCCGCACTGTTCGTCAGCCCGCGAGGTCAGACCTTCGCCGCGGTTCTGGTCTACGTCGACGATCTCCTCATTGTGTCGCCAGACGCGGCCACCATCCAGCGTGTGAAGGACTTGCTTCACGCCGCCTAACAGATGAAGGATCTCGGGTCAGCCCGAGTCTTCCTGGGCATGGAGCTGGAGCATGATCGCTCCCAAGGCATCCTACACGTCTACCAAGCTGCCTATGTGCGGACCCTGTCCACTCGCTTCGCCGAGGACCTGCCCCTCGTGCCTAGTGCATCTTCACCCATGTCACTCGATGGCCAGGTGAAGCTGAAGAGTCATGACCCAGCTGTTGTGGGGGAGCCAATTGATGTGACCACATATCTACGGGCTATCGGGTCACTGATGTTCCTGGCGACGACGACGCGCCCAGACATCGCGTTCGCTGTCAACCTCCTGGCCCAGTTCTCTTAGGAGCCGCGTCACCTCCACTACGAGGCCGCGATTGGAGTGCTGCGCTATGTCGTCTCGACCCCTCGGCGAGGTCTCATGTTCCGCCGTCAGCCGTTTGTTGTCGCAGTGGGCTATACCGACAGTGACTGGGCCAGCAATCCAGACGGTAAGAGTCGCACGGGCTGGATCTTTCTGTTTGGCAGTACAACTGTGTCCTCGCGCAGTGGCAAGCAAGGGTGCATTGCACGCAACACTGCTGAGGCTGAGTACGTGGCCCTTGGCTCAGGCGCGTGTGAGAGCATGTGGTTGCATCATTTGTTGTCTGAGTTGCGTCAGTGTGTCGCATCCATCACCTTGCATTGTGACAATGAGAGTGCCATGACCATCGCCGACAATGACGGTGTACATCACACACGCACAAAGAACATCAATGTTGAGTATCACTATGTGCGTTCGTTGTTGCATGACGGCAGCATCAACATCGTATGGGTTGAGACAGCATGACACCTGGCTGACTTCCTGACCAAGGCACTGAAGCGCGACTCGTTCAAGAAGGCTATGAGTTCAGTCGGCGTGCGTCCATGAGTTGCCCTCTTTGTCTTCGCTTGCGTCTCTACGTACCTTGGGGGAGTCTGGATGTTGATCGTTTCTCTGCCCGTCCATGTACACTACGCCTGTGAGTCATGGGGGAGTGTTGGTTTTTGCGCGTCCCTCATTGTGCTCTGTTGTGTCCTCCCGGCTTGTGTACATTGGCGTTCAGATGACTAACGGTGAGACTCGATGCTGATGGAGCATCATCCGGTGGAGCCGATGCACGCTGAGGTCTACTCGCAGTTCGCTGGAGCCTCCTCTCTCCGGCGACGTGCTCAGCTCCATCGGCAAGCCTCCTCGGCGGTCGTGCTGCCGGCGGTCACTGCCACCGCAATTGCTGTCTGCATACGTCCAGCGTGTCCCATCGCGTCTGCATCGTCATGCTCTGCCTAGGGTCCTTGTTGCATGCTGTATGGCCGTGTTCGGCACCATGGACCACCGTAGGCACTGCCTGGGTTCGGGCGGCCATAACTCTTTGCTACTATCTTTCTAGCTGATTCTGACCGCACGACTACGTTTGTAGCGTTGGTATTATGGTACGGTCCAGTTTTCAGGCAAAACGAACGAAGCCCGGGTTTTGGGCTGTCGGGCGTCCGGTAGGGCTCACCGAGAAAACCCTGCCAGCCAGAAAATAGGTCCACAGCTATTTTCTGATTGGCTGGTTAGCTGAGTAACAACTTCTACACTAGTGGGAGGGAGCTAGAACTTGGAGGGGTCTCCCATTGTTGCTCATTCTTCATTCCTAACCAGTTACTTTCATTTTTCAGCTGCTTTCTGGCGCTAACTCTGGCGCGCGCGTTTCTGAGTATCAAACCCAGAGCTTCCAGACTTAGACTCTAGAGCAGCAGACTGAGGGGGCAGCTGACTTAAGCAACGAGGGTGGAAGCCCGCACGCTGCATCAACAACGCTGCTGCCCTAACCTGCTGCCTAGGTTTTCCATCGAGCAGGACGATACGATTGGTGAGACGCACAAGTCTGGCATTGATTGGTGGACACACAATGCAAAACTTGCACATCGGGCTCGAGAGCAAGTCCACCAAGAAAACTCAAGCATTTGCAATAAAATTGAAAAGGACCCCGGCAAGCACCCATGACGTCGTGGCAGCTGTGTGGCAGCTGCCGGTGGGTGGAGCCACCACTCGTCCGTGCTGCGGCACCAGCTGCGTCAGCATCAGGAATCTGCATGAGTACGGACACGGCGGAGTGGTCCCAGTGAGCTGTACAAATACATGGGGACGGTTCATATCACAACAGTCCCCCATAACCCAATGGTACGCATATCCATACACATGCAATATTGACATAGGTACACAACAAGATCCTCAACAGTCCATGCTCACACACCCCACTCTCAGCCACTCTCAAGCAAGGGCCGAAGCCCGACAGAACGGATGGCCACCATGAACTTTTCACGCGCAAGTGCCTTGGTCAAGAAGTCAGCTCGCTGCATGTGCGTGCTGACCGAGATGACGGAGATCACCTGTTGCTCCACAAGGTCACGCACAAAGTGATGCTCAACAGTAATGTGCTTTGTGCATGCATGAAACACATTAAAGTTCTCTGCCATGGCAAGAGCACTCTGGTTGTCTGAGCGGAGAACGATGCAAGGCATCGACTAACGCAATTTACAAAACAGACGATGCAGCCACACTACCTGAGCAGCCCTAACCCCAGAGCAACATACTCAACCTTTGATGGGCTATGTGGAATACAACCCTGCTTGTCGCTAAGCCACGCCACAGCGGTGCCACCAAGGAGGAACACGTAGCCTGTCTGACTGTGCCCATCATGACTCCATGCCCAGTCACTGTCTATGTAGCCGTTGACTGCCACCAAACACTTCCGTCAAAAGGAGAGTCCGAGGTATGGTGTGGACACCACGTATCGCACCACTTGCACAGTCGCGTCAAGGGCTCTCGCCCAAGGAAACTGTGGGAATTGTGCAAGGAGGTTGACGATGAAGGCAATATCGGGTAGTGTCTTAGTGGCCAAGTACATAAAGGAGCCAATAAGGCGCAAGTACAGGGTCACATCCATTGTCTAACCTAGCTCTACCGGATCATCCACCAGAGCGTCCTGCTCGTCAGGTGTGATGGGGATGGAGGCTGTGGGAACTGCACCAATGGACGGGAAGGTGTCAGTAAAATCTACACCCTCAACCCGCGAGAATCAATTGGCCTTCAAGCGAGCCTTGTAGCGATCTAGTGTGCCATCAGGCTTCACCTTCTTGCGAAAGACCCACTTGGCCTATATAGCCTTCCGCCCAGGCGGGAGGTCGACAAGCTCGTAGACCCCGTGCTCACGGATGGCTCTCAGCTCATCCTCATGAGCAGCACGCCACAAGTTTGCAACCTGAGTTGAGAGTGCTTCCTTCAACGTGCCTGGATCAGGCGTCGTCGAGGGAGAGCTCCTGGTGGCTAAGATACATGCCTTTGGACTTGGTCTGACCACGAAAAGTTCGGATGCGGCATCGCAAGCAACCAAGAACTCTGGCGAGACCAACTTGTGGCCAAAAGGGCATACAGGATGCACCTCAGTGTATTCTGGCCAGACACTCATGTTGAGGATTTGCCCCTCTGCATGCCCAAGTGCGGCGCCGGGAGGCGCCGACGAGCCGCCAGAGAGAAGAAAATACTTGTCGATGGATCTGGTGACTCAAGGATTACTTGGATCCTAAAATGGAGGATTGCCCCTGAAATTTGACGAGTCGCTGAATTCAGTGGAAGTTGTTTCACGAGAATTGGACAAGTAACAAGGGAGATATGGCCTTCCAAAGTTGGGGTGTGCGCTGCGGCTCTGGGAGTCGGCCGCAGTTAGACCAGAGGTGGATTATCAACCTGACCGAGTAACAAAAGTCCATCTGGAGATTTTTCTCCGGAAGGGCTGCCGAGGCATCCGGCGAACGATTCGCCGGATGCTAGTAGTGCAGTTTGTTACTGAGGGACTCAGCCAAATTTCTGGCTCGGCGTCCAGAACTCAGTCGTCGAAATTCCGACTGCAGGTCCGCGAACAGGTTTCGACCCACATCCATCCGCATCACCAAACTCGATGATTAACTCATGGAATCAGACCCCAAAGGTGCAAGGGGCGCCGCCACTACGCGTAGGGACATCTGCGCCTCCGGATTGGCGTTTTGATGGATCATTGATGTGTGAAGGCGACGTGGTGTGCGCCGCCGAGTGAGCGGCTGGTTTGGTGTGCTGCGCCTTGACTGACGTAGCGGGAGCTACAGTTATGCGAATCAAGCACGGTTTAGTGCGTTGGAGAGAACATGACTAGCCCTAAAAATGTTTAGATCATGTTCATGTTAAAAAACTAATGCAAAATCACGTTATTCCCTTCGCAAAAGTGACTGTCTCACAAATACCTTCAACTCCCAGAAACATAGCGTGAGGCGACCAGAAAGTTCACGCTTAGACTGATAACCACCCGCACAAAACATAGCCGTGAACACCAAGTAGACACGTCGGGGCACGTCGGAACCGCACCTCGGTTTCTGACAAAGGGTTATGGGCCTACAGCCCTGAATGGTCTACACATCACTCACGGCTTTCGTGGCTGACGGGACTGTCGTCAGGGACGACATCGACATCAAGCTCTGAGGTCCCGGAATTGAAGACTGCGCAAATGGCAAAGAAAGAGACGCAGCCCATCCAGAATCATGCAGGTGGCCCTGGCTACGGGCTATGGAGGTGGCACTTTGAGCTGCACCTCGCTCATAAGGGGCTGCTGGAGATCATGAAGGGAACGGAAGTCCTCGACGAAGCGACGGTGACGGAAGTGCAGAAGGAGGCCTTCGCAAAGAAGAACACGGATGCACTCATGCTGCTGGTGTCCGGGACGGCCGAGTCGCAGTGGGGCTACTTCCAGGGTTGCAAGCTCGCAGCCGAGGCTTGGCAAAAACTCTGTGGCATCCATCAATCCAAGTCGCTGGCGAACAAAATCTTTGCAATGAAGCGACTCTTGACAGTGAATATTGAGGAGGGAGATGATATCATCACCGCCATGCAGCAGATCGAGTCTCTTGCCTCACAGTGGAATGACGTGGGGTGGAAGATCGACACGCAGTTGCAGGCGATGGCCCTCCTCATGGCTCTTCCTGACAGTTGGAGCCCTCTCATTACAGTCTTGGGAGGATGGGCAGAGGAAAAGCTCACCTATGGCTCGATCGCAGAGTACATCCGCAACGAGGCGCAGTGACGAAGCTGCGGGGAGTCCTCGTTGTCCTCATTGGCCCTCGTCACCAAAATGCGTGGTGGCGGAAGCAGGGCCAAGGGAGGTGGCGGACATGGCGGCGGCAAGAAGGTCGCCAAGAAGAGTGTGTGTCGTAACTGCGGCAAGGAGGGCCATTAGGCCCGTGAGTGCACCGAGGAGGCAAAGGCCGGCGGCAAGGAAGCCAAAGGCAAGAAGGCGCTCCTCAACGGCACTCAAAACCACTACCTCAAGAAGGCCAACCGGCGATGCCTTGACTCCGGAGCGGAGGAGCATACCCAGGTCGAGAAGGTCGGGTTCATCAACTACACCAAGTTTAGCAAATCCATGGTGGTCGCGAACGACAAGGTCGAGCTGGCGGCTGGCCAAGGAGACATTGATGTGGAGGTGGTGGTTGNGCCAAGAAGGGTGCGTGCCGTAACTGCGGCAAGGAGGGCCATTGGGCCCGTGAGTGCACCGAGGAGGCAAAGGCCGGCGGCAAGGAAGCCAAAGGCAAGAAGGCGCTCCTCAACGGCACTCAAAACCACTACCTCAAGAAGGCCAACCGGCGATGCCTTGACTCCGGAGCGGAGGAGCATACCCAGGTCGAGAAGGTCGGGTTCATCAACTACACCAAGTTTAGCAAATCCATGGTGGTCGCGAACGACAAGGTCGAGCTGGCGGCTGGCCAAGGAGACATTGATGTGGAGGTGGTGGTTGGCGGAAAGCGGGTTCAATGCGTCATCAAGGACGTGCAGCACTTACCCGGCTTGGCTGACATCCTAAGTGTCAGCCGCCTGACTGACAAGGGGTACGAGGTGCTCTTCAGGAGAAGAGGGGCAGTCGTGCGAAAGGACGATGGCAGCAAGCCCATGCTGGAGGCTAAGCACGAGGAGGCCTCTACATCATGGAGACCAAGGTGATTTCCACGGTGACAGATTCAGCAGACTCGCAAGAACGCACCGTCAACCTCGCCAAAGGAGGGGGAGCTGATCTGGAGCTCTAGCAGCGACGACTGGGGCATTCCTCACCCGCAGTCATGAAGGAGATGGCAAAGCGCAAGCTGGTACGCGGCCTTGTCGTCGACGGTATTGAAGAGGCGACAGATGCAGCAAAGCACAAAAAGTGTGAGCCTTGCATTTTGGACAAGGCACGGTGCAAACCATTCAACGAGAACGTAAATCGCGCCTCGGACCTGCTGGAGGTCGTGCACAACGACGTGTGCGGGCCATTCAAGATGGCATAAAAGAGCGGCGCGCATTACTTCCTCACCTTCATTGATGACTACAGCGAAAAACTCTTTGTGTACTTCATGAAGCGGAAAGGCGCGGTGGAGAGGCACACTGACGAGAAGGTTAGAGTGCTACGCGGCGACAACGGCGGAGAATACGTGGGCTGTAGCGGGTGGATGAAAGAGCTGGGCATAAAATGGCAACAAACTACGCCGTATTCGCCTCAGTCAAATGGCGTGGCGGAGCGGGCGAACAAGAGGCTGCTGAACATGGTACGGACCATGTTGGTGGATGCGGAATTCCCGCGAAGCTTCTGGGCGGAAGTTGTGCGTACGGCAAGCTACACCATGAACCTCACTCCTACAGCGGTGCTGAAGGGGAGGAGCGGCTGGAAGACGCCGCAGGAGGTTTGGAGCAGGCGCAAGTCAAGTGTGGCACACCTGAGAGTGTTCAGGTGCAAGGCGCATGCGATGGTACAAGCTGCGCAGAGGCGCGACAGCAAGCTGGAGCTGTGGGCAAATTCGTATCTCTTCCTTGGCTATGAGAGTACGCATAAGGCGTATAGGCTCTATGACATGCGCAAGGAGGAGGTAATCCGCAGCCAGGACGTCGAGTTCAATGAGTAGCAGAGCTACATCAGTAGCAACGACGTGGGCGTGGTGGACTCCCCAAAGACGGGGGAGTGGTTCCAGCTCCTTGACTATGAGAAGGAGCCGGCGGACGCCGAAGTTGAGGATGCGGGATCAAAGCGCGAAGGTACACCAGTGGTGGTAGCCGTCACGGAGGACTCTGATGACGATCAAGCTGATGAGGAGATCCACTGGAAGGATCCGGCAGATGAGGCACCGAGGGTGCCAAGGCACGCACTCCTGGCAGAGTGTGCATCGAGCATCGGTGGAAAATCCATCGGCCGGTTGTTTGGGCGATGCTTTGCCAGAGCAAGAGAGATCCTTGGGGAGCCGTCCGGTCGATGATTCACTGGAGCATGCTGAATTGGAGGGATCGCAGCAGAGTGACGATGAGCCACCAAAACTACAGCACCGCAACGGGAGGCAACGAAATGCGGGGAAGCGCTTCGACGCAAGCACTGGTCAATGGATTGGCATGATGTGGTGCATGCTTGCTGCATCAACGGAGCTGACTACTGTGCAAGAGGTGTTTGAACAGCCCGAAGGGGTGCAATGGGATGCAGCCATCAGATCGGTGCTGGCATCCATCACGAAAAAATGACACGCTGGTTGACAGGCCGAAAGATGCCATGGTCATCGGATCAAAGTGGGTCTTTAATACCAAGTTCACAAAGGAAGGTGTGGTTGACAAGTACAAGGCGCGGCTCGTGGCAAAAGGTTACGCACAGCGTAAGGGGATGCACTACGATGAGACGATTGCTCCCGTCGCCAAGTTCACAAGCATCCGGGCGATCCTTACGGTGGCGGCCACGAAGGACATGGAGCTCCACCAAATGGATGTAAAGACGGCCTTCCTCAACAGCATCACAGACAAAGAGATCTACGTGGAGGTGCCAGAGGGGGTGGAGGCGCTGGAAGGCAAGGTGGGTAAGTTGCGGAAGTCCTTGTATGGACTAAAGCAATCGCCCAGATGCTGGTACCAACAGATGGATAGCTTCATGGCACAACTCGGCTTCAAGCGCTGTGAGGCGGATCACAACGTGTACGTGCGGCTAGACAAGCTCCATCAGATTGTTGCGCTCTACGTGGATGACCTGATTTTGTGCTCGACGGATCTGTCGAGCCTACGGCGGCTGAAAGAGCAGCTGAGCAGCAGATTCCAGATGTCGGACATGGGGGAGTTGGAGTACTACCTTGAGGTGGGCATCACGCGGAACCGGAGGATGCGCACGCTTGAGCTGGGGCAAGCCAAATACGTGGCCGAGGTACTGAAGCGGTACGGCATGGAGGACTGCAAACCAGTTGGCAGTCCGGTCTCCACGACCTGTGAACTAAGTGCTTTTGAGTTCTAGGACTGGACAGACAGCTATAAAAGGACTTGTCTTGCATGCTGATCAATCAACCCTTACTTGATGCTCTCTTGCGTATTGACGACTTGAGCTCTTCTTGAGATGTAATGCTAAGGCGTTAGTACTCTTGAAGGTGAAGTGTATGCCTGATTAAGTTTGGGG
Source organism: Penium margaritaceum (assembly GCA_023375785.1). Lineage (NCBI taxonomy): Eukaryota > Viridiplantae > Streptophyta > Zygnematophyceae > Desmidiales > Peniaceae > Penium > Penium margaritaceum. Next base: position 53,203 of record SZWC01005211.1, read on the forward strand.
TGCATGACACATGTCAACAAAGGAAGAAGGCCTAAAAACCTTTGTGAGCTTTTCGGTTTCGCGGCTTCTCTGCCAGAGGTGGTTAGCTCAGTAGCTAACAAAGGGTTATGGGCCCACTCCTCTGGTTAGGGAAGTTTCACGCACGCAACCGCTAAGGTCACAAGCAGTGAGAGCGCCTTCGCTCTCACNGTCAAGCCCACAGTGCAAGTCTATTGGTGACGTGGCTGGTTCAGGCCACTTCCCAGGAATGTGCTTTTGAGTTCTAGGACTGGACAGACAGCTATAAAAGGACTTGTCTTGCATGCTGATCAATCAACCCTTACTTGATGCTCTCTTGCGTATTGACGACTTGAGCTCTTCTTGAGATGTAATGCTAAGGCGTTAGTACTCTTGAAGGTGAAGTGTATGCCTGATTAAGTTTGGGGTGCATGACACATGTCAACAAAGGAAGAAGGCCTAAAAACCTTTGTGAGCTTTTCGGTTTCGCGGCTTCTCTGCCAGAGGTGGTTAGCTCAGTAGCTAACAAAGGGTTATGGGCCCACTCCTCTAGTTAGGGAAGTTTCACGCACACAACTGCTAAGGTCACAAGCAGTGAGAGCGCCTTCGCTCTCACCCAACTTCTCTGTTTGAAGGGCAACATCAGCAGGAGGGGAATGCAACACATCTGCACCTTTCTACCGTGGGAGCTGACATCAGCCTACATCAGCCTACATCAGCCTACATCTGCTTGCAATGGCCAACGGTAACAGGGGAAGCGGTTTCCTCTTCTCACCAACAGCCTACAGCGGCCTCAATCACAGGTTCATTGGCATCAACAACAGGTGCAGCAGCTGAAGCAGTTGTAGTTGTGGGGATGGGAGGGACAGGGGAACCAGGGAATCATTCGCCCATCCTCAAGTTTGATGGAGAGGGGTTTGCACTCTGGAAGTGGCAGTTTGAGATCATCATGGATGACAGAGATCTGCTAGGATGTTTTGACGGAAGTATCCCAGCACCAAAGGAGGAGGGTGCTGACCTTGTGGCATGGGTCAAGCTCAACAAGAAGGCTCTCGCCATTCTTGTGTCCTCCATACAACCCTCAGTCCTTTCGCACATCAGCGGTTGTACAGTGGCAGCCGCGGCATACGCCAAACTCGGCAAGGTGTTTCAGTCCTCCTCACTTGCCAACCGTCTCTTCATTCTACAAAACCTCATCAGCATGAGGCTTGGTGAAGGGGAGGATGTCTCCGCCTTCATGCAGAAGTTTGAGACGCTCTTGCAACAAGCCACCGGCATGGGGTGGGACCTGAAATCCGACATGCAGNCAGCTGAAGCAGTTGTAGTTGTGGGGATGGCAGGGACAGGGGAACCAGGGAATCATTCGCCCATCCTCAAGTTTGATGGAGAGGGGTTTGCACTCTGGAAGTGGCAGTTTGAGATCATCATGGATGACAGAGATCTGCTAGGATGTTTTGACGGAAGTATCCCAGCACCAAAGGAGGAGGGTGCTGACCTTGTGGCATGGGTCAAGCTCAACAAGAAGGCTCTCGCCATTCTTGTGTCCTCCATACAACCCTCAGTCCTTTCGCACATCAGCGGTTGTACAGTGGCAGCCGCGGCATACGCCAAACTCGGCAAGGTGTTTCAGTCCTCCTGACTTGCCAACCGTCTCTTCATTCTACAAAACCTCATCAGCATGAGGCTTGGTGAAGGGGAGGATGTCTCCGCCTTCATGCGGAAGTTTGAGACGCTCTTGCAACAAGCCACCGGAATGGGGTGGGACGTGAAATCCGACATGCAGGCCATGATCTTTCTGATGACGCTGCCGGAAAGTTGGGGCCCCATGATTACAGTGATTGGAGGGTGGACTGAAGATCTAGTTTCCTACACCACCGTCTCTGAGTATGTGCGGAATGAAGCCATGCGTCGTAGCAGTAGTAAAGCAAACATGGCTGCCTTTGCCTCACGGAGCAGCGGCACCTTCCGCAATACCTCATCCTATGGGTACAAGGGAAACAACAGCACTAGCAATAGTGGAAGGGGTGCAAAGCGCCAAGGAAACTGCCACAACTGTGGTAAGACCAGACACTGGGCTCGAGAGTGCCGTTTACCCAAGAGAGAGGGAGGAGACGGGGATGAATGGCGAGGGGGAAATGGTGGGAAGGATCCCACAAGCTTGATGGCTGAGTGTGCCTCCAACAAAGGGCGGGCGATACTCAGGCCAGGAGCCTATGGCCTTGACTCGGGCACAAACGAGCACACCACTTACGAGAAGAGAGACTTCATCTCTCTTGCTCCGTGTAGCAAGAACTTCAGAGTCGCCAACGGCAAGGTTGAGGCAGCTGAGGGGATTGGTGACAAGCTGGTCACAGTGGGTGTCAACGGTGGAGTTTCCGACCTCANAGCCAACCTGCTCTCCGTCTCTAAGATAACTGACCATGGCATGACAGTGGTCTTTACAGAGAAGGAAGCGGTGATAGTTCCCACCAAGGACATCAACATTTCCTACTCTTCCAAGAAGGTTGTCGCACACGTTCCTCGCGTTGATGGACTCTACGTCTTGCAGACCAAAACGACAACTTCAACGGCTGAATCTTTGGCCAAGAGTGATGATGAGGAGAGCAGCGATGCAGAATCAGATGAGGAAGGACATGTTGGAGCAGCGGAAGCAATGGAAGCAAATGATTCGGCAACAAAACCGCAGGCAAATGCAGCCACCGGGGCTGTTCATTCTAACCTGTGCACATCCTCCAAGAACCTGTGGCACAGGCGCTTTGGACACGTGGCTCATCGCACATTGGAACTCATGGGAAAGCAAGAGCTAGTGCGTGGGATGGAGCTAGGTGATGAGGTGGAGGGAGCGGATATCATGTGTGAGCCATGCCTTCAAGGCAAGGCGAAAAAGAAACCCTTCAAGCGCAATGGAACGCGTGCTCTCGCACCTCTTGATCTTGTCCACTCTGACGTATGTGGTCCCTTTCGCATACCATCAAATGGAGGCAGCCGATATTTCCTCACATGCATCGACNAAACTACGCCCTACTCACCTCAAAGCAACGGCGTAGCAGAGAGGATGAACCAGACGCTCCTAGGCATGACAAGGTGCATGCTCTTTGACGCCAAGCTTCCTCCTAGGTTCTGGGCTGAAGCAGCACGTACGGCTACATACCTTGTGAACCTCACACCTGCAGGAGCTCTGCGAAGGAGAGGCAAGAAGAAGCAGACACAACAGTTGAAGATGCCTCAAGAAGCATGGTCAGGCAGGAAGCCGGACGCCTCCCATCTCAAGGTGTTTGGTTGCACCGGGTTTGCCAAGGTCCAGGCTGGTGAGGGCCCTTGAAAGCTCGATGCAAGAGCACGAAAGTGTATTTTCATCGGTTATGACACCGCCCACAAAGCCTATCGACTGTGGGACCAAGGAGCCAAGAAGGTCATCCACAGCAAAGACGTGGATTTCCACGAAATGTCTCTGAGTAAGGGAGAGCATCTCGAACTCGAGAACGCTCCAGAACAGGGAGAGTGGCTCACTCTCCTAGAAGAGGGAGACGAAGCACCAGCACAATGGCATGGGATAGATGCTGCAACAGAGAGAGGAGCTCGTGAAGATGACTCGGAGGAATCAGACTCTGATTCCGACGTATCCGATCCTCCGGAACATGAGGATGATGCCTCTCCCATCATCAACGACAAACCAGACCTCCAGCCTCTACACCAACAGCACCAGCCAGCAGGTTCAAGGAGCAGTTCACGCCTCAAAGTACCTCGGCAGCATTACGACGCAGATAGGGGTGAATGGACAGGCTTCAACTATTCATTCTTGGTTCAAGAGGAGCCAACGTCTGTCGAAGAGGCACTCACTCGGCCTGACAAAGCAGAGTGGGACGAAGCAATTCGCAGTGAACTCAACTCCATTGAAGAGAATGGGACCTGGGTGCTGGTGGACAGACCTGCCGGGGCTCACATTGTGGGGTCCAAGTGGGTGCTGAAAGGCAAAAGGAATCAGGATGGCAAGGTAGACAAGTACAAGGCACGGGTGGTAGCAAAGGGGTTCTCCCAACGGCCTGGCGCAAAGTACGATGAGACTTTTGCCCCAGTTGTGACGTTTGCCTCCATCCGGTCAATGCTCGCCATTGCTGCTGCCGAGAACATGGAGGTCCACCAGATGGATGTCAAGACAGCCTTCCTTTACGGCAAACTTGACAAGGAGGTATTGATGGAGGTTCCAGAGGGGGTTGATGCTCCTCAGGGCAAGGTGTGTAGATTGGTGAAGGCACTCTATGGGCTAAAACAAGCGCCAAGACTTTGGTACCAGGAGATGGACACCTTCATGGCCAAGGAGTCCTTCATGCACTGCGACAATGACCCTAGCATGTACGTGCATGAGAGTGACAAAGGGACTATGTTGGTCGCCTTGTACGTTGATGACCTGATTCTATGCTCCTCTTCAACGCAGCTGCTAGACGATCTCAAGGGGCAGCTGACTCAAGATGAAGGACATGGGTCCTCTTGACTTCTATCTTGGAATTGCAATCAAGCGCGACAGAGCAGCAGGTACCATCAGCCTGAACCAGACAAAATACATCGACTCCATCCTCAAACGATACGACATGGCAGATTGCAAACCTGCCAGCACACCCATGAGCTCGGAGTGCAAACTCTCCACCTCCATGTCCCCATCCAACGAAGCGGAGAAAACTGACATGCTGGGCATCCCATATCAGTCTGCAGTGGGCAGTCTGATGTATGCCATGGTCGCCACCCGACCAGATATAGCCCATGCTGTTGGGCAGGTGAGCCGGTTTGTGGCCAATCCCGGTCCACTTCACTGGCAGGCCGTGAAGCGCATCATGCGCTACCTTCAGGGGACGCGGAACGTAGGGCTCCAGTTTGGAGGCATCGCTGGATCCGCATCACCCCGTCTCATGTGCTACACTGATGCTGATTGGGGATGGAATATCGATGACAGAAAATCTACCTCCGGCTTTGTGTGTATGTTGAATGGAGATGCAGTCAGTTGGGCAAGTCGCAAGCAGGAATGTGTCTCTTTGTCAACAGGTGAAGCTGAGTACATCGCCTTGGCTGAGGTGTGTAAAGAGATGCAGTGGCTACGAAGCTTGCTATCCGAGATGAAGGCACTACAGGCAACGGCAACGGTCATCAAGATTGACAACATGAGCGCCATTGACATGTCAAAGAACCCCGTCCTGTCCAGGCGCACAAATCACATCGAGATCCGCTACCACTACGCTCGAGACTTGGTCTACAAGCAGACAGTTGAGCTCGAGTATATCGGCACCAAGCTGAACCGGGCTGACATGCTTACAATGCCACTAGACAAGGATCTCCACCAGGCGGGCAGGCAAGGTGTCGGCATGGTCAACGCAAGTGATGACGAATGATGATGGTCACTGACGCAAGGTGCAAGGGAGAGATTTGTTGAATGTTTTTGCCCCTTGTTCAGTGTTGTAGGACGGATCAGGAATGCTTTGCCCCTTGTGGAGGTATGACCCCTAGATCCGTTGTAGTGTGACTCAACTATGCTCTGTCTCTTGTGAGATATGACCTGTGAGTACACCATGAGGGTGAGTGGTTACCTTGGCCATTTTGTTGATTTGGCCAAGTGAGAGGTCATGAGGTCGATCCTGGCCCCATGCATATCTTGTTTGCTGTGGAAGCTTCCAAGAAAGAAAGCCCGTAGCTTCTTGGACGCTACATGGTTGGTCTGTCACCTTGACACTAGGATGCTTATGTGTCAAGCCCACAGTGCAAGTCTATTGGTGACGTGGCTGGTTCAGGCCACTTCCCAGGAATGTGCTTTTGAGTTCTAGGACTGGACAGACAGCTATAAAAGGACTTGTCTTGCATGCTGATCAATCAACCCTTNCTCTTCTTGAGATGTAATGCTAAGGTGTTAGTACTCTTGAAGGTGAAGTGTATGCCTGATTAAGTTTGGGGTGCATGACACATGTCAACAAAGGAAGAAGGCCTAAAAACCTTTGTGAGCTTTTCGGTTTCGCGGCTTCTCTGCCAGAGGTGGTTAGCTCAGTAGCTAACAATTGGTCCGGGTGAGAACAAATTGACCCCGATTAGAGAGGGACTCGACTGGGAGAGGACCGAGAAGGTCTGAGAGGAGCAACTCTAGTGGGCGCAGTGCCTCAGAGGAGGAGTCAGGGTAAGAGCCGCGATGCATCTTACCCTGGGCTAAAAAAAGGCAATCGGTCTTGGGCGACTTCTCAAAGGAAGCTGCATCAAGACAGAGGGGTGGCTGAGTTCGAATGATCTTATACACAGTGTCCGAGCTCACATGGCAGAGGCGTTGATGGAATAAGTACTGGTGCTCAGGAGAGAGAACAATTGTGAAAAACACATGTGCAAAAGAGGGAGGGGAAGAAACAGAGGAAATGCAACGAGGCACATAATAGAGGTTGTCAACAATAGAGGTACGAAGCACAATGGAACGTGTGTCAATAGCAGTCATTGTGGCAGAGTCAACAGAGTGCTCAATAGTGAGGCCCATCCCGGTGCATGCACAAACAGAGAGCAGGCTAAGATCAAGACAAGAGACAAAGAGTACATCAGAAATGTACAAGGGGCCAGACGGACCATCAAACCATACAACCCCATTCCCTGCACAAGCAACAAATGACCAGACCCTGTGCAAACGGACCAAACAGACGCAACGGGACCTAGCACAACGAAGTCACTACGACAACAGGTCATGTATGGGTGGTACCAGAGTCAATGATAGAGGTGCCACTCGGCTCACAACCAGTCTTCGACACTGAGCAATATGCCACAGAATACTCTGCCTCTGCTGGTCGCTCAGTAGAGGACTCAGGAAAACAACACGAATCTGTGACTCGTCAAGCGAGCCGGTATTTTCAGGTCCATCCTCATCGCAAGCCAACTCAGCTGCACCACAAGTATCATCATGGGCAATTGACATAGTAAGAAAATCTGCCGCAGGACCACTCGGCTGTGACAACACACTCGCACCTCCCTGAGTATGAAACACAAGCAGCTGACAAAGCTCCATGATCGTGCAATCCCAATGGTATGTATCAATGCTACCGCCTGGTAAAACGGATGCGTCTGGAATTGTGGTTGCGGCGCGCCCCGGTTGTGTGTCACTCGAGGAAGTTCGTTACATTTACGTCGCCTGAAGACCGCCCATGATCCGAGTCTAGTCAAGGGGCTGCTCACACTCTGTGTAGCGGTGAGAACCGCCACAATTGTAGGAGTGGATAGAACATCCACTGACACTACGCACCGGCGGCTGCTGCTAGTGCTACTACCCTTTCCCGCATTGCTTCTTCCCCTTCTTCCCTTGTAAGGCCACTGCAACACCTTGAGTGTGGCTGCTTGGATAGAGGAGAAGGAGGAGGAATCACTGCTGAAGAAGGTGGCACTGGTGTGTTGAGACAAAGGTGTAGGAGAGGTTGCAATCACTGCAGCAACAAGTGGACTCTGCTGATGGGGGATAGCAGACTTGATGTGTGTAGAAGCAGAAGTGTGCCCCCATCATGATGGTGTCGAGTGCCCACAACAGCATCCCACCAAGGCGCGTCTCAAGACGTGTGTAAAGGTGCATTGCATGCCTCCAGTAGTCAACTGCAAGCTCTGTGGGTCCCTGACGAAGGGAGTGAAACTCACGTAGTCGAGCGGCCCTCGTAGCATGGATCTCCACAGCGAGTAGTGTCATGGCCAGCTCCCAGCCCTGGTGCGGATCTACTCCAGTCCCTGTCCCGGTCTCATAAAGAAACAGGCGGAAGATGACCAGAGTCTTCCGTGGCATGGCGTAAAGAAGACCGTGCATCACTCTCGCTAATTTGTGGACCTGGTGAGAATCGCGAGTCTGGTATTGGCTGTGGTGGTAAGGCCAAACGCCCTCAGAGTTGGCCCAGACCTGAAACAAGGTCTCCCAGCAATCGAATCCCTCATTGCTATTGTAATGGTGTGGAGGCTTCTCAAAGTCCTTCGGTCGTCGCTCCTTGGGGAGGGCGACCTGAGGCTCGGGTGACGGTAGACTAGGAGACCACCAGTGAGAGAAACGCCACCAAAAGTGAATGCTACTGAATAACGTGTTTGATCCCAAAGGCAAGAAGGTGGCGGGGTAAGAGGTTGTGACCATAGACGTAGCTCACAAATGAGCTCCTCAAAGGACATGAATCTCGTCCTCGCATGTGTCATCCTATATCTCCTCCTCATCCCAGGTGTCAACCTTTGATGAGGGGTGCTGAGGCCACAACACTATTTATGGTGTAGATTGCTGAATAGATGGTGCAGCTCTTGTAGATCCTCCTGGTGGCTGTTGCGAGGCCCCGGAACGACCCTGTAGTAGCTTAGCAATCTTGTGCAATGCGTCGCTCTACTACTGCTACTATTGGCTTATCTCATCTTGTGTCCAAAAAGCTTGTAGATCATGAGTGAATGCAACCGTGGACTCAAGATGCCCGAAGAGGAGGAAGAGGAGGGGTCTCCGAGTCCTTTGGCTTTGTAACACACCGGCGACATCAAAGCGCTCAGTATGGGGCCAAACGTCAAAAGTACTCTGAACAAGAAACCAAGAGTATTTGTGAAGGAGTTGAAACATCAGAAAAAAATGACGTTTGGACCCTAGAATTGCTGACGTCAGCATAGCCAATGATGACTTAAGCGTTTTTTACGCCAACCAAAAAACTAGCATTTTTTATGCTGGCATATTTTGTGCCAACATTTGTTTTTGGAAGTCACGCCCACTCCGCGTGACTGGTGGGGGTGACCGCGTCACCCCCTACTCATTGCTACGTAGGGACTATGCAGCCCTATGCAACTTTTGCACAGTGCTGCATAGCTTCTGTGTGATTGTGCGGCACTACTACACAACAGTAGTGTTGTGCAGCAACAATGTTGTAGAGAATCTTTGCTGCCGATGCACCCGCCGCCACCACTATTCTCCTACTATTGCTGTTTCTACCACCGCTACTGTGCTGTTGCTGCTGCTCGCGGCTGCTAACACCGCTACTGTTGCAAGCTGCTGCCATATCTGCGTGTTGTCAGTGCTTGCAGCCGTTGCCGTGAGCTGCTGCTAGCTGATTCTTCCTCCATTTTCCCCTTTTTTACAAATGAGCAGCCAGACATGGCTGCTGCTTCCACCCGGTGCTACTGTTGCTGCTTGGCTTGGCTGCTAGAGCTGATAATTGCTGTAGCTAACCCGGTGAGGTGGTGGGAATTGCATGGTGGTGTTGCTACTAAAAAATGCTATGACGGGTCCTAGAATATGACGACGGCGGTGACTCTCACTGATGCTGCCGGTGTTGCGTCTCTGCGGCGCAGCTCAGCGTGAGAGGTCTCCCTGCTCTGATACCAATGTAGTGGATTGGACGGCAACCCTCACCGACTAGGCCAAACCATGGTGCTTGAGGGTCACCGACCCTCAAGCCATCCCGTCCAACCGCCCACAGTCCCAGGTGACCCCGCTCCAGCCACGTGGCTTCTTCAAGCGGTCGACGTGGCACTGCCATGCTACACTCCCTCCCACTAGGAGTGAGAACCGCCTCACAATCGCCGGTAATCCTAACGTGGGATACGAGCCGTGGAGCTCTGATACCATGAGAAACTGTTAGGAAGCTTCCTAACCTTGTTGAAACTGACGTGGCGACGTGGTGTCTAGTCATCTCGCGTACTAGCAAGGAAGCAGGTGCAAGAAATAGTAAGGGTCAGGCTAGGGATACGCGCAAAGTCTCATAAGCTCCAACAATAAAGTAAACAGAGAGAAATGACAACTATCAATCACATAGCACAAATAGCTGCCATGGCACATGGCGGATGACGCACTCTAGAGTGTCAATTTGTCCTAAAGCGAGCGCAAAACTACTGTTTTGGCCATAACGCTATGCACAAGTATCTAAATGCAACACCGTCTAAACCTAGAGATGCAAAATCTCAAGCCAGACGCTACGACTAGTCACACTCTCAAGTAGGGCATCGATTGGTGGACAAACAATACAAAACATGCAAATCAGGCTCGAGAGCCAGTCCACCAAGAAAAGTCTTGCGTCTGCAGAAAAACTGCAAAGCACCCCGACAAGCACCCACGACGTCGTGGCAGCTGTCTGGCAGCTGCTGGTGGGTAGAGCCAGCACTCATCAGTGCTCTGGCGCCAGCTGCGTCTGCATCAGAGATATGCACGACCATGGACACGACCGAGTGGTCATAGTAAGCTATACAAACAGATGGGGACAACTCTCATCCGAACGGAATTGTTACGTCGAACGGAACGAATGGGTTCACAGGGATGATGTGCCAGAAAATAGACGATTCCAGTTTTTGGGGGAAATGGATTATTTCTATAAAGTAGGAAGTGCACTTTAATGACAAGTGTCGAGTGAGTCGTGTGTTATGCCAAACGGAGCATAGATGGTGAACAGATAGTAGTTTTGAGGCAGAGCACGATTTAGAATTTGGGACACTTGAGCAATTTATAATCAGCTATAGGTGTACTTCAGTGACAAGTGTCGAAATGATCAAACACACACACACACACACACACACACACACACACACACACACACACACACACACACACACACACACATGTGCAATAGTCGAGTTATGAATGAGACATAGACGGGGTTGTTGGGTGGATTGTTGAGCAATGCATGCAGAGTCGTGTTGTGAGTGGTTGGATTTGACAAGGTCGGGCAAGAAATCGGGGGGCTTTGAGAATTGACGGTGAAGATGCGAGATGCATCTTTCTTAATCCAGATTTGTCTTGATGCGTCAGGAAGTCAGCCGAAAGGTAGTGATACTTCCGTGAAAGAGTTTCGAGAGTGGTCAAAGTTGTCAGAAGGTCCGAGAAGATTCACCGGAGTTGAGGGTAGGTGGTCGATTTGTCCTTAGCCATCGGAGTGAGTATCGCGATCTGGCGATGCGATGGGCTGTTTGTGTAATGACAGAAAGGCCCATTCGAAAAGATTAGGGACTCGTGTACGTTTGGCGCGTAACTCTTCCCCCCCCCCCCCTTTAGCTGCAACGTCCTGGTGCGCATACTGATGTGGCTCGGTGAAGGCAATACTAGCCCTCAATTAGGTGATCAATGTCTCGTAGGTTGTCGTAGGGTTCCCAACTATTGTGCGCGGCAGCATAGCCATGCCACTTGACAAGATATTCCATCGCTTTTTCCTCATCGTTGATGGCCAATGATGTCCTCGATGACGTACTCTTTTTCCTCGTCCACTTGAACGGGAGGAGGGGGGGGATATCCTTGCTGGGGAAATTCTCTCCGGGGTCTCGGTAGTGCTTGAATCTAGTGGCATGGAACACTTGATGGACTTGCACAGTGTCAGGGAGTTTGAGTCAAGCAACCACAGGGATTTGCATCCACTCAATCTCAAACGGTCCCAACCATCGGGGTTCGAGATTTAAACAGTCGGCTCCGTGGTGTTAAAAGCTAGCTAAGCTGAGAAGGACTTTGTCGCCAACGGCGAAAACTTCATCGCTGTGATGTCGGTCAGGTACTCAATTCATCGTTGCTTCTGTCTTTGCGAGGTTTTGCCGTGTTTCCTCCCAGATAGTGGAGAAGTCTCCGTTGACCGTGGGAATGTTGCTGCGAATTCGTAGTCCAGCTGGTGTGGTAGAAAGTTTGCCATACACCACTTGAAACGAAGTCTTTTCCTTTGCGGTTGAAATTAGCGAATCATATGCGATTTTGGCGGTCAGGATTTTTTGTGCCCAATCCACCCCGTGAGGTTTGCATATCATTTGGAGAATTTGTTCAAGAGTCTGGTTTGTCCGCTTGATTTGACCTTCGGTTTGAGGATGAAACGCTGTCAAAAGTCAAATTCTGCTGCTATAGCGAGTCATTTGTTTGTGCCGAAAACGACTGGTAGACCAACCGTCTTTGTCGCTTGTGATGGTTCTATTGTTCTTTTCTGCCCCATGGCCACTGCTATGGATTAACGAACAGGTTGGGCATGCACTGCTCCCTTGGAGTAAGTCCCCCAAACCTTGTTTGTGGTGAAAGTCCAAGCGAGACACCTGAAGTGTAGCGCAACGGATAGCATGCTGGACTTAGGGACAGTAGGTCCTGCAATCAAGCCTTCATGTGTGCAGGAAGGTTTTTGACCTTCCTGCACAGGGAAGTTTCTCAGACATTTCTCCATGCATGAGGAGGATGTGCCACTTGGCAGTCAGTGGATGTGCCAATTGGTAAGCTGGTGAGGTGGTGTGGAGTCGCCACCCCAAAAGTGCCACTATGCACTCACCTCAGACGCCAGGCCTAGGACTATATGTACCATGCTCATTCCTCATTCTAATTACACAATCCGGCCTTAGATGCTCCTCACAAAGTTTTTCAACTAAGGAATAGTATAAATAAGATACTTGTTGGTCTAAGCCCAAGGAGTTAGTCTTTGACTAACACCTCGTGCGAAAGTGACCAAGTGTTAAGTGGACACAGTTGCTAGCAAGTGATTGCCTAGGAGCTGCTCAGTGTGGAACCGTGATCCTGAAGGTGATATCTTCTCCTGGCTGAAATGCTAGGAGCGGAGGGTAGGTGCTATTGTGCCGGCCCTGTTTTCTAGTCAGTTTGCCTCAAGCCGGTTGACAAAGGCTTATGGGCCCATACTGACCAGTTGTAAGGCACATTTTGCTTAGCTTTGGTACCCTCTCTCCAGGTGCACACTTCACCTCCATTGGCTCCATGAGCTCCATCTGCTTAATCAGCTCCAACAGCTGGGTTTGCACTCAACACATTTGGACCAAGGACAAGCCCTGCCCTTGGAGGCACGACCCTCTGGTCCCAACCAGGGCAAGCTCTGCCCTTTGAGGCAAGACCCTGGGTGTGCTGGTGTGAATTGTTGTCTCTGTGTGCAGGTCAACATGGGCCAGAGGGGTAAGAACCGGATCTGCACCTTGAATCCGGTAGCAGAAATCAGCTAACATCAGCCTACATTGGCCTAAACATATCAGAGACGTTGAAAGCAGAAAAGGGCAACCAAAATGGTTGACCCATCGGGAGTAGTGGGGGCTGCCGCAGGGAAGTCCTCAAACTCAACACTGGCTACCACATGGCAGACCACTGGAGCAATCTTTGAGGGAATTGACTTCCCTATTTGGAGATGGCAGTTCGAGTTGGCAATGAAAGTGCACGGCTTCATCAAGTTATTGAAGGGAGAGGAGCAGGTTCCCGCGAAGGGCACTCCCGAGCATGAGGCATGAATGGACCAAAATGACATTGTCATGTCACTCCTCAGTAACGCGATAGCCAAGAAGTATGTTCTCGTCATTGCGGGTTCACACTGGCTTTGGATGCTTATGCCAAGCTCAAGAGTGTGCACCAATCCACCTCCCTTGCGAACAGATTATTCATCCCAGAACGGCTGATTAGCATACGGGTGAATGAGGGAGAGTCCATCCCTGATTTCTTCCAGGAGTTTGAAGGACTTCTTGGCGAGGCTAGCCTGATGAACTGGGACCTTGATGAAAATATGCAAGCCATGATCCTCCTCATGGTGCTACCGGAGAGCTGGAGCCTGATGATCACCGTCATGGGCGGTTGGAAGGAAGATGACCTGACGTACACGGCAGTGTCTGAGTATGTGCAAAACGAGGCCATGCGCCGCAGCGGAAGTGAGGCTAACTTATCAGCCTATGCCACATGCTACGGTGGCCATGGGAGCAAAGGGTGAGCCTCTGGTCAGAAAGGCGGCAGCGGAAGTGGTGGCAGCGGAGGCAACAATGGTGGAAAGGCTCCAAAGAGACAGGGCAACTGCCGAAACTGCGGCAAACCTGGACACTGGGCAAGAGAGTGCAGGTCGCCAAAGAAGGAAGACGGCGGAAGCGGTGGGAACAAAGGCAGAAAAAAAGGTGGCAAAGAAGCCACCAACATGATGATGCAAAGCACGCCTCCAACAAAGGGCACGGCACTGCTAAGGCCAGGAGCCTTTGGGCTTGACTCTGGCACTGATCACCACTGTAGCAACAACAAGGCTGGATTCATCTCCATCTCCCCCACTGATCGGCGGTTCAGATGTGCAAATGGCAGCATTTTGAACACAAACAACGATGGAGACAGGCTGGTGAGCATCAATCTTAACGGTGCGGAGAAGGATCTGCGGCTGTGTGACATAGTCTACATGCCCTCCTTTGCAGCAAAGCTCCTGTCCGTGCAAAAAATTCTTTATGCCAACAAAGATCTTGTGGCACAGGTCCCACGGGTTGATGGGCTCTACGTAGTAGAGCCCACAACAGAAGCCTCAAAAGAAGATGCTCATGCACATACGGCGGAGGCAGTGGTTTTGGCATCAACGCAAGAGAACACACCATCGAAACCAGAGAAGGCATCCTCTGGCGCAAAGGACAAAGACGTTGAGCTTTTGCATAGACGCTTTGGGCACATTGCAAACAGCACACTCCAAATCATGCAGCAAGAATAGCTGGTCTGCGGCATGAATGGGTGCAAGAAGGATGCGGCTGGGTGTGGCAGCCTGTGTGAACCTTGCCTCCAAGGTAAGACCAAGCGAACGCTCTTTGAGCGAAACGGTTGCAACGCAGAAGCAGCCCTTTACCTGATTCACACCGACGTGTGCGGACCCGCACAGCGTCAAAGGGTAGTAGCAAGTATTTTCTGACCTTCATCAATGACCACAGCCGCAAGGTGTGGATCTAATTCCTCAAAACCAAGGGAGAGATCAGAGTAAATTTGCAGGAGTTTGTCGCCATGGCGGAGTGGCAGACTGGAAAGAAAGTCAAAGAAATACAAAACAACAACGGTAGAGAGTACGAGGCATGCAAAGGCTGGTTGTGGCAACATGGGATCAACCACCAGCCCACAACGCCCTACACGCTGCAAAGCAATGGTGTAGCCGAAAGGATGAATTAGAGAATTCTTGGCATGGTGTGCAGCATGCTCTTTGATGCAAAACTTCCACCACGGTTCACACAGCACACAGGGACTAAGGACAAGCTCTGCTCTGGGAGGCACGACCCTTCGGTCCCAACCAGGACAAGCTCTGTCCTTGGAGGTAAGACCTTGGGTGTGCTAGTGTAATATGTCTTCTCTGTTTGTAGGTTAACATCGGCTGGAGGGGTAAGCAACGGAACTGCACATTTAAACCGGTAGCAGACATCAGCTAACATCAGCCTTCATCGGCCTCAACGAAACAGAGACACAGATTGTAGAAAATGGCAGCTGAAATGCCTGACCTATCAGGAGCAGTGGGGGCTGCCGCATGGCAATCCTCAAACAAAACAGAGGTTGTCACAGGGCAGTCCTCAAATTCAACAATGGCTACCACAGGGCAGACCATAGAAGCAACCATGATTGCCACTGCACTGTAGCAAGGTCTTGGATCTTTGGGAGGTATCCCTGTCTTTGAGGGGAACGACTTTCCGTTGTGGAGATGGCACTTCGAGCTGCCAATGAAAGTGCATGGATTCATCAAGCTTTTGAAAGGAGAGGAGCAGGTTCCCATGGAGGGCTCACCGGAGCACGAGTCATGGACTGAAGGAAATGATATCGTCATGTCACTCCTAAGCAACGCGGTTGCCAAGAAGTATGTTCCTGTCATTTGAGGGTTCACATTGGCTTCGGATGCTTATGCCAAGCTTAAGCGTGTGCACCAATCCACCTCCCTCGCAAAAAGATAATTCATCTTACAACGGCTGATCAGCATGCGGGTGAATGAGGGAGAATCAATGCCCGATTTCCTACAAGAGTTTGAGGGAATCCTTGGCGAGGCTCGCCAAATGAACTGGGACCTTGACAAAAACATGCAAGCCATGATCCTCCTCATGGCGCTACCGGAGAGCTGGAGCCCAATGATCACTGTCATGGGCGGCTGGAAGGAGGATGACCTGGCATACACGACAGTGTCCGCGTATGTGAAAAACAAGGCCATGCGCCGCAGTGGATGTGAGGCTAACTTCTCAGCCTTTGCCGCACGCTACGGTGGCCGTGGGAGCTAAGGGTCAACCTCTAGTCAGAAAGGCGGCAGCGGAAGCGGTGGCGACGGAGGCAACAATGGTGGCAAGGCTCCCGAGCGACAGGGAAACTGCCGAAACTGCGGCAAACCTGGGTACTGAGCAAGAGATTGCAGGTCGCCAAAGAAGGAAGACGGCAGAAGCGGTGGGAACTAAGGCAGCAAAAAAGGTGGCAAGAAGCCACCAACATGATGACGCAAAGCACGCCTCCAACGAAGGGCGCGGCGCTGCTCAAGCCAGGAGCCTTTGGGATCGACTCCGGCACTGATCACCACTCTAGCAACGACAAGGCTGGATTTATCTCCATCGCCCCCACTGATCGGCGATTGAGATGTGCAAACAACATCATTGTGAACGCAAACGGTGTTGGAGACAAGCTGTTGAGCATCAATCTTAATGGTGCGGAGAAGGATCTGCGGCTGCGTGACGTAGTCTATATGCCCTCCTTTATGGCAAACCTCCTCTCCGTGTCAAAATCATAGACAACGACATGACGGCGGTGTTCACACAGAAGAAGGCGGTCATCACCAGGAACAATGAAACCAAGGTCCTCTTCACCAAGAAAGATCTCGTGGCACAGGTCCCACGGGTTGACGGGCTCTACGTATTGCAGACAACCACAAGAAAGAGCTCGAAAGACGAGGGTCATGCGGGTTCGGCGGAGGCAGTGGCCTTGGCACCAACGTAGGAGAGCACACCAACGGAAACTCAAAAAGTATCCTCTTCTGCAAAGGACGAAGATGCTTATCTGTGGCATAGACGCTTTGGGCACGTTGCAAAAAGCACGCTCCAAGTCATGTAGGAACAACAGCTGGTCCCCGGCATGGATGGGAGCAAGAAGGATTGGGTTGGGTGTGGCAGCCTATGTGAACCTTGCCTCCAAGGCAAGACCAAGCGAACACACTTTGAGCGCAACGGTCGCCGCGCAGAATTAGCCCTTGACCTGATTCACACCGACGTTTGCGGAGCCTTTCGCACGGCGTCAAACGGTGGTAGCAAGTATTTTCTGACCTTCATCGATGACCACAATCGCAAGGTGTGGATCTTCTTCCTCAAAACCAAGGGAGAGATTAGAGAGAAGTGGCAGAAGTTTGTCGCCATGGTGGAGCGGCAGACTGGAAAGAAAGTCAAAGCAATGCAAAGCGACAACAACGGAGAGTATGAGGCATGCAAGGGCTGGTTGCGGCAACATGGGATCAATCAGCAGCCCACAACGCCCTACTCGTTGCAAAGCAATGGTGTAGTCGAACAGATGAATCAGACCATCCATGGCATAGCATGCTCTTTGATGCAAAACTTCCACCGCAGTTCTGGGCAGAAGTGGCAAAAACGGCATGCTATCTTGTCAACCTGACTCCTGTGGTTACTCCGGGCAGGCGTGGAAAGAGAAAGGGCAAGAAACAGATGACGACACAAGAATTATGGTCAGGGAAGAAGCCGGACGCATCACACCTGAAAGTCTTTGGCTGCACTGCATGGGCAAAGGTCCAGGCGGGTGAGGGTGCCAGCAAGCTGGATGCAAGAGGGCGAAAGTGCGTTATGGTGGCCTATGAGACGGCCCACAAGACCTACTACTTGTGGGATACTAATTACTAGCCGGGACGTAACCTTTGGCGAGAGGAAACCAGGAACGGAAGAGATGCTTGATTCCATGCAAACTCCAAAACAGGAAGAGTGGTTGGTGCTGCTGGAGTCAGGAGATCAAGTTCCTGAAAACTGGCAAGTGGTGCCACTACGGCAGGCTGTGAAGAAGAATGGTGTGGCAGAGAGAGCAGCTGCGCAGGCTGAAGCAGCGGTGAGCTCTGACACAGAGTCGGAGACGTCCGAGGCCTCTGAGACCAGCTTGGAGGCAAGTGGCTCTTCACAAGAGGAAAACATAACTTCAGGGCAGCCAATAGCACAGGAGAAACAGCAATGCAAAGATCCACCAGCAATGCAGTGTCGCAGCACACGACAGAGAAAACAAACTCCAAAATATGACGCTGACACCGGAAGCCGGACTGGACTGAGCTGGTCTTGTTTGGCTCAGGGAGAGCCACTCACTATGGCTGAGGCACAGGCAAGGCCTGATACAGCCAAGTGGAAGTAGGCGGTGGACAGCGAGCTCGCGTCCATCGAAGAAAATGGCACATGGGTGCTAGTTGACAGACCCGCTAACGCTCACATGGTGGGCTCAAAGTGGGTGCTCAGGCTGAAGAGGAAGCAAGATGATAGCATCGACAAGTGCAAAGCAAGGGTCGTGGCGAAGGGATTTTTTCATCACGTAGGGTCTGAGTACGATGAGACATTTGCACCGGTCATCACGTTTGCCTCCATCAGGTCCCTGCTGGCCGTCGCTGTTGCCAAAGACCTTGAGATCCACCAGATGGATGTGAAGACAACTTTTCCTTACGGGAATTTTGACAAGGAGGTGCTAATGGAGGTACCGAAAGGTGTCCAAGCACCCGAGGGTAAGGTATACAAGCTGGTGAAGGCGTTGTACGGCCTGAAACAGGCCCCCCGATCTGGTACATGGAAATGGAAAGCTTCATGGCTGAGCTCTCCTTTGTGCACTGCAAGAACGACCCTAGTGTCTTCGTGCGGGAGGATGAGCGTGGCTTGTTGCTTGTAGAATTGTATGTCGACGACTTGATGATGTGCTATTCCACTCATGAGGCCCTTACGGACCTCAAGAAGCAGCTGAGTAGCAGGTTCAAGGTGAAAGACATGTGTCCTCTCGAGTACTACCTCGGGATTGCCGTTCACCGCAACCACAAAGCAGGCACCATCGAGCTCAACCAGACCGAGTACATCATGGACGTCTTGAAGCACTACACCATGGAGGACAGCAAACCTGTCAGCATCCCCATGCCCTCTGACTGCAAGCTCTCCTCCTCCATGTCACCAAGCAATGAGGCAGACCAGCGGGAGATGCAAAACATTCCGTACCAGTCCGCCGTTGGGAGCCTCATGTATGCGATGGTGGGGACACGACTTGACATCGCTGTTGCGATGGGCCAGATGAGCAGGTTTGTGGCCAACCCTGGCCCAGAATACTGGCAGGCCGTGAAGCGGAGTTTTTGCTACCTCAAAAGGAGTCGGCACGTGGGACTTTGGTTTGGAGGTCCAGAAGGATCAGACTCGCTGCGACTGACTTTCTCCAGTGACGCGGACTGGGGATGGCGGATTGACGACAAGAATTCCACCTCAGGCTTTGTCTGCCTTCTCAACGGTGGTACGGTCTTGTGCGCGAGCAAGAAGCAGGACTCTGTCTCGCTTTCTATTGCTGTGGAGGGGTACATCGCACTCTCCGAAGTGTGCAAGGAAACACAGTGGCTTTGCAGTTTGCTTGATGAGATCCAGGCACCACAAGAGGAATTAACAGTCATTCCCATTGAAAACCAGAGTGCCATTGATATGGCAGAGGAGGACATGATCTCCCGGCGTACAAAGCACATCAACATTCGGTACCACTACTCACGTGACCTTGTCGCCAAGGGTGTCGTGGAACTGGAGCACGCCGCAACCAAGAAAATGCTTGTAGATTTCTTGACAAAGCCACTAGACAGGGAATTGCATGTTGCAGATGCTCAAGGAATCGGCATGGTGGATGCACAAGACGAGAACTAAAGACCAAGACAGCTGATGTGCACAAACAAAATACAGAGCTATAAGTTCATGCAGAAGAAAAATACCATAGCAGGTGGCCTGAGGTGCAAAGGAGAGACTGCCTTTCTTTTCTGCCCCATGGCCACTGCTATGGATTAAGGAACAGGTTGGGCATGCACTGCTCCCTTGGATTAAGTCCCCCAAACGTTGTTTTTGGTGAAAGTCCAAGCAAGACACCAGAAGTGTAGCGCAACGGATAGCATGCCGCACTTATGGACAACAGGTCCTGCGATCCAGCCTTGATTCGCGTAGGAAGGTTTTTGACCTTCATGCATAGGGAAAGTTTCTCAGACATTTCTCCATGCATGAGGAGGATGTGGCACTTGGCGGTCAGTGGATGTGCAAATTGGCAAGCTGGTGAGGTGGTGTGGAGTGGCCACCCCAAAAGTGCCACTATGCACTCATCTCAGATGCCAGGCCTAGGACTATGTGCACCAGGCTCATTCCTCATTCTAATTACACAATCTGGCCTTAGATGCTCCTCACAAAGTTTTCCAATTAAGGAATAGTATAGAGAAGACACTGGTTGGTCTAAGCCCAAGGAGCTAGTCTTTGATTAGCACCTAGCGCGAAAGTGACCAAGTGTTAAGTGGACACAGTTGCTAGCAAGTGATTGCCTAGGAGCTGCTTTGTGTGGAACCGTGATCCTGAGGGTGATATCTTCTCCTGGCTGAAATGCTAGGAGCGGACGGTAGGAGCTATTGTGTCGGCATTGTTTTCTAGTCTGTTTGCCTCAGGCTGGTTGACAGGTTTTCCCTACGCTGTGTAGTCGCATGATGTTGATTAGAAACAACCATGTTGTTCCTTCACCTGTGACGGTGGTTGTCGTTGGGACAAAATGGGAGATTTTTGAAAGCCTGTCAACGACCACAAAAACTGCGTTATACCCCTCGGGTGTGACTGGTGATCCCGGGACAAAGTCCATGGACATATTGGTCCACGGTTCTATCGGAGCAGGGAGCGGTTGCAAAAGCATGGTTGGCCGTGTGTGACGGGATTAACTTCAGTGACAAGGGTCGCAAGATTCGAAGAAGTTGGCCATGTTGGATTGCATCTTGTCCCACCAGAACTTCTGGCGAGTTTCTTCATCGTCTTGTACTGTCCAAGGTGCCCACCTGGTCCTATGTCATGGCATTCTTCGTGCAGCATACGACAAATTTTGTCGTTAGGAGAAATGACCACCTAGCGAGTGAATCACCGTCGCCAATAGGGTGCATCGTACCCGAATTTTTCCTTGTTGATTCATTATGCTGTTTGTAGCCTCGTGTGAGCAGCCGCTCGCGATACGGGTATCACTGCAGTTGTAGCGTTGCCACCTTAGCCATTAAATTTGGTTGGCGACTGAGTGCATCCGCCGGGTTGATTTTGCCTGGCCGGTACTCAATAGTGTAGTTGAACCCTGATTCAAGGAACTCCATCCATCGGGTTTGACGTTGACTAAAGTTTGGCTGCGTCTTTAGATGTTTCAACGCATGGTTCTCGGTGCGCATGATACATCAACGGCAATCCAGGTAATACCGCCATGTATTGAATCCATGTACCACTGCCAGTATTTCTTTCTCGTGTACGCTGTAGTTGAGTTCTGGTCCTCGTAGTTTTTTGGACGTGTAGGCGAACGGTTGCTTGCTGATGCCATGGTCATGTCGGAGGACTGCACTGATGGCTTGGTCTGACGCGTTTGAAGCCATGACGTAGTTGACCGTTGGATAGGCTAGTCGTAGGGGTGGCGCTGAGGTCAGAGTGTTTCGCAAAGCGGCAAACACTTCTTGTTGGCTGTCTCCCCATCGCCACTCATTTTCCTTTTGAGTTAGGTTGGAGAGAGGGAATGACACTCGGGCATAATCCCGTACAAAATGACAGTAGCAATTGCAGAAGCCGAGGAAAAAATGAACATCTCGAATGTTGGTCGGCGTTGGCCAATTAGTGATTTCTTTATCTCTTTTTGGATCAATGGTGATCCGTCCACCATTGATTACGTTACCTTAAACCTGGATGGAACGGTGACCGAAGTCCCACTTCAAGAGTTTTCCAAAAGATTTCTCTCTTTGTAAAAATATGAGAACTTTTTTAAGATGCCCATTGTGCTCCTTCGGGATGCGGCTGTACACTCGAATGTCGTCGAGGTACACCACGACAAAATCGTCGACGTGTGGGCGGAAGATGTTGTTCATTGCCACCATGAATGTCGCTGGGGCATTTGTAAGTCCGAACGACATTATCATGAAATCGAAATGTCTGTAGCGAGTTCGAAACAACATCTTGTCCATGTCAGCATCTGCCATGCGTATCTGGTGATAACCACTACGCAAGTCGGTTTGTTGATAATTTGAGCTCCTTGGAGTCGTTCGAAAAGCTCATCAGCTCGGAGAAGAGGGTAGCAGTTCTTGATGGTAGCGTCTTTCAACGCTCGATAGTCCATGCACATCCGCATCTTACCAGTCTTCTTTTTAACGAACACTACTGGTGCGATGTATGGTGACATGGAGGGGTGGAAGAGCCCTTCAATGAGAATTTCATCAAATTTGCTTTTTCAACTCGGTCAGCTCGTGATTGCTCATCCAATAGGCCCCTCCATCTGTAGGTCTGCTGCCCGATTTTTGTTGGATGCGATGGTTGATGTCTCGTGAGGATGTAAGGTTCTCAAGAGTTCTTCGGGGAAGATGTTCGCAAACTCTTGGATGTTTGGTGCAAACTATTTAGGTACCAACGAGAACTTCGTGGATGCCAATGAGGGTGATGAGACCAATGATAAGTCAGCTGCTGCCACTTCCGCTTCTTCCATTGGCTGAAGATGTATGAGCCACGCACAAGCTCCTCGGCGTATACAGTATTTGACCATGTTGAGTGGTATTGGTTGCACAGGTTGTCACTTCTTGTCTATCTTGACTTCTTTGCTACTTCCACCCCTGTTTCTTCCGCTATCGACTTCCGTCCCAGGCGTGGAAGTTGTTTTTTGGCACCATCAATCTCCACGTAAACGTCGCCTGTGTTTTTTGAGCTATGGCTTGTGCCGCTACATGAAATCTCATTGGACAGGATCTCCAGACTGTTTTATCCCGCAGATCTCCCACATAAAGTCGTATTGGTTCTCGGAGTCGCTGTATCTACAATCTTCCATCGACAGGTTTTCCTTCAAACGCCCCTGGTTTGGTCTGCAAACCTAGCTTGCGAACCATGTCGCTGCTGACGAAGCCTTGTGAAGCTCCTCCATCCTATATTGCCAGTACCATTCTGCGGCTCTTGCATCCTTGAGCTTGAACTTTTAGGAGTATCGCCGGTTGGTCGTCCTCGTACCCCTAGTTAAACTTTGTGATCTTAGAAACCCTCTACGGCAATGTAGGTCATTCTAATGTGCGATCGTTCAGTGCAGATTGCTCCGTTTGGACAAGAGTTACGCCTTGCACTCCTTCCCTTTGCCGCTTATTGACTCATTTTTATTCAAATTCCCCCCCTTTTTGGCGTGCTGCTTTCTTCAACAGTTGCGAGTGATGTGCCCGAACTTTCTGCAGTTATAGCAGGTGTGCGTCTACTTCCATCGGAGTGGAGGAGTGCCTCATCCCAACCAGAATTATCATAGAAACAGAAAAAACCATTCAGCGGACTCCTCGACTCCGATGGAAGTAGACGCCATCAACTAGAGAGATATGAGACAGGCGCTGTTGGCCGTTGATGATGCTCCATCGGTCTCCTACTACAGCTGGATGGTCTTTAGGTCAGACCACCAACTTAGCGCCGTGCCACGCAGAAGAGTGGCCACGAAGTCAGTTTTCTTTTGATCGTCGTTGACCCCAGCAGCGGTCAAGTACATCTCCAAACTCATCAGCCACATCCAAACCGTTGGTCCTTTGGAATTTGTGGGATCAAACAAATCTGGTGGAGTCGGATGAATTTTTGGTTCACTGAAGAGTTCGGAATTTCTCTCGACGATCAACGCCTCTTGTGCACTTGCGTTACAAAGAGCCTCCATCGTGACGTTGAGCTATTGGAGCAGATGGCTGTTGTTCCTTTCAAGCACAGGTATTTAGTTTGCCAGTTCCTCGTTGATCTGCGCCTGTCGTCCTGTGCCACCTGTTCTTCCTGTCATCGTCGTTAAGGCAGTCGGTAGGGGCGGCTGGTTTTCCGCCGTTGGGTCCGCAAGCGGATTGGTCGTCAAAGCCGTAGGGGTTGATGTAGCTTCCAAATAGCCTGCCACGCCAGCATTCATTGCTGCTTGAGGGTTGGCTTGCATAGGCATTTTCTGCTCCTCCATCACCGAAGTCGTCACCGAAGACCCGCTGTTGGCCATTGGTTGCGCTCGCTCATTTCACGTCATAGTCACCAATTCTACGCAGTCTTGACGTGCGAGATTCCCTTATGGCTTGTGCGAGGTAGTCCCCCGGATGGATAAAGTAGTCGGATGCCTCTCCAGCACCATTGTGCTCTGATGCCAAGTGTTGTGACAAACGGAGCGTAGATGGTGAAAAAGTAGAAGTTGCAAGGCAGAACACAATTTAGAATTTGGGACACTTGAGCAATTTACAATTAGCGGTAGGTGTACTTCGATGAAAAAATCATCGAACATATATGTACAAGTGTCAAGTTATGAATGAGACATAGTCGGGGTCGTTGGGCCAATTATTGAGCGACGAGTGTGGAGTCTCGTCGTGAGTGGTCGGATTCGAGAAGATCCACCAAGGAATTGAGGGGCTTCAAGAATCGATAGTGAAGATGCAAGATGGATCTTCATAAATTCAGATTTCTTATTGGTGCATCAAGAAGTCAACGGAAAGGTTGTGATACTTCCGTCGCATATTCACGAGAGTGGTCCAAGTTTTCAAAAGGATCGGGAAGATGCACTGGAGTCGAGGGTAGTTGGCCGATTTGCCCTAAGCCATCGGAGTGAATATCACGGTCTCGCGACGTGATGGGCTGTTTGTGAGTTAATTGAAATGTCCATTAGGAAAGATTAGGGACTCCTGTACGTTTAGTACGTAACATTGCGCACCGTCATACACTGACAAGAATCAAAATGAGGCATATCTTGTGTCCTTGGCACTTAAGCCGAGTGACATATGCATGGTTGTGCCATGAGTGGCTACTTTGAGAAGATCCTCCGAGAAGTCGGGGGGCTTCCAGAATATCCATGCGCGGTCTAGCGCTGTCAAGAAGTCAATCAAACAATATCAAAACAATGACATGGTTTGAGACAATTCTGTCGACCATTATGAAAATGTGTCAAAGTTGTCAAAACATTCTTGGACGCAACATAGGAGGTCAGGGGAGGTGGTCAAAATTCCCTCCGCCGATTGGTGCATAAATCTTTATGTCGTCCCGTGATGGGCCATGAATGTAATGAGAGAAGTACTCTCTCTCTCACTGATTTGAGGGACTCGTGTACTTCAAGGACGTTACACTTATCCCCTTTTCAGCCGCAACGTCCTGACACGTTAGTAGTGGAAGGCTACTGACATTGATTACAGCTGTCAATCAAATGATCAATGTCCCAAAGGTTGTCGTAAGGCTCCCAGCTATTGTAGGCAGCGTCCTACCAGCGCCAGTTGACCAGATACTTGGTCGTTTTTCCAGGACATCAATTTGGGAGGGTATCTTCGATCACGGACTACGCATCCCTGTCCACTTGTACAAGACGTGTTGAATGTTTTTGCCCCTTGTTCAGTGTTGTAGGACGGATCAGGAATGCTCTGCCCCTTGTGGAGATATGACCCCTGGATTCATTATAGTGTGACTCAACTATGCTCTGTCTTGATCTGTGAGTACACCATGTGGGTGATTGGTTACCTCGGCCATTTTGTTGACTTGGCCAAGTGTGAGGTCATGAGTTCAATCCTGGCCCCATACACATCTTGTTTGCTATGGAAGCTTCCAAGAAAGAAAGTCTGTAACTTCTTGGAAGTTACATGGCTGGTCTGTCACCTTGACACTAGGATACTGATGTGTCAATCCCACAATGCAAATCTATTGGTGATGTGGCTGGTTCAGGCCACTTCCGAGGAATGTGCTTTTGAGTTCTAGGGCTGGACAGACAGCTATAAAAGGACTTGTCTTGCATGCTAATTAATTAACCCTTGCTGGATGCTCTCTTGCGTATTGAGGACTTGAGGTCTTCTTGAGATGTAATGCTAAGGCCTTAGTACTCTTGAAGGTGAAGTGTATGCCTGATTAAGGTTGGGGTGTATGACACATGTCAACAAAAGAAGAATGTGTAAAAACCTTTGTGAGCTTTTTTGGTTTCGCGGCTTCTCTGCCAGAGGTGGTTAGCTCAGTAGCTAACAAAGGGTTATGGGTGTACGCCTTTGGTTAGAGAAGTTTGACGCACACAACCTCTAAGTCACAAGCAGTGAGAGTGCCTTCGCTCTCACCCAACTTCTCTGTTTGTAGGTCAACATCAGTAGTAGGGGAATGCAATACATCTATACCTTTCTGCCTTGGGAGCTGACATCTGCCTACATCAGCTTACATCAGCCTACATTTTCTTGCAACGGCCAACATGGAAAGGGGAAGCAGTTGCGTCTTCTCACCAACAGCCTACAACGGCCTCAAACACAGGTACATTGGCATCAAGAACATGTACAACAGCTGTAAAAATTGGAGTTGTAGGGATGGCAGAGACAGGTGAACCAGGGAATCATTTGCCCATCCTCAAGTTTGATGGAGAGGGGTTTGCGCTCTGGAAGTGGCAGTTTGAGATCATCATGGATGACAGAGATCTGCTAGGATATTTTGACAGAACTATCCTAGAACCAAAGGAAGAGGGTGCTGACCTTGTGGCATGGGTCAAGCTTAACAAGAAGGCACTTGCCATTCTTGTATCCTCCATACAACCCTTAGTCCTTTCACACATTAGTGGTTGTAGAGTGGCAGCTGCGGCATACGCCAAACTAAGCAAGGCGTTTCAGTCCTCCTCGCTTGCCAACCGTCTCTTCATTCACCAAAACCTCATCAGCATAAGGCTTGGTGAGGGGGAGGATGTCTCCGCCTTTATGCATAAGTTTGAGACGCTCTTGCCAAAAGCCACTGGCATGGGGTGGGGCCTGAAACCCGATATGCAGGCCATGATTTTTCTGATGGCGCTACCAGAAAGATGGGACCCCATGATAATGGTGATTGGAGGGTGGACTGAAGATCGAGTTTCCTACACCACTGTCTCCGAGTATGTGCAGAATGAAGCCATGCGTCATAGCAGCAGTGAAACAAACATGACTGCCTTTGCCTCACAAAAGAGCGGCACCTTCCGCAATACCTCTTCCTCTGGGTACCAAGGAAACAACAGCACTAGCGACAGTGGAAGGGGTGCAAAGCGCCAAGGAAATTGCCATGACTGTGGCAAGGCTTGACACTGGGCTCCAGAGTGCTGTGCACCCAAGAGAGAGGGAGGAGACGGGGATGAATGGCGAGGGAGAAATGGTGGGAAGGATCCCACAAGCTTGACTGCACACTGATGTGTGCAGTCTCATGCCATCACAGTCCTTGTTCGTGAAGTTGTAATTTGTCACATTCATTGATTACAAGTAAAGAAAGACGTGGTTGTCCATCCTGGATGGAAACAATGAGTGTTTTGATGCTTTGAAGTTATGAATTTCTGCTGCATAGGCTGAGAGTAACAGGTGGTTGAAGGTGCTTTGCATTGATGGTGGAGGAGAGTACCTCTCCAATGACTTTTGCAACTTCCTCAAGAGTCACAGACTCAGTCACGAGGTCATTCCACTTAGAACACCATAGCTGAATGGACGAACTGCACACTCATGGAGCGTGTTCATAGCATGCTCCAAGATGCAGAGCTTCTGCCAACCTTTTGGGTGAAAGTGATTAACACCGCCATGTACCTGAAGAATTGGAGTCCTATGCACGCCGTGCCGCTAATGACACCGGAGGAGGCATGGACGGGGCACAAGCTAGCGGTGATGCACCTGATCATTTCATGGTATTTGAATTTGTGCACGTGCCTACCAGCAGCTATAACAAGCTGAATGCCAAGTCAGTGAAGGCAGCCTTCCTTGGCTACGCCACCATGGGATACCGCCTCTACAAGCTTGCTACACGCAAGATCGTCCGCAGTCATGTCATGATCTTACAAGAGGATGTGAACAGCTGGACTTGGATTCCTACGACTTCAGTTCCACATGCTCCCACACTTGTACGAGAGGTGGGAGAAGAATCGGTAGCAGAAAGGGCTGTGTAGAAGATGGCAGTGGTAGCAGCAGTGACAAGGAGGCAGAGGGAGCTAAGAAGGAGAAGGAGCTCGCAGCCAAATCTGATGAGGAGGTGCAGCAAAAAAATATACAGCAGCTGCCACGAAGGTCGACATGCCTCAACAAAGGTGTGAAGGAAAGTTGGGAACAACTACGATGGTCCGAGAGGCTCGCAAAGAAGCAGACGTAGCAAGGGGAATGGCTGAACTTGTGCATAGCTCCACCACCCATGGAGTCCACTGACCTTGAGCTCCTCTTCCTCACCATCACTGATGACCCAGCGACCTTCACTGAAGTGATGCACAGCATCAAGGCAGTAGATTGGCTTGCCGCAGTAGACGAGGAGTGTGATGAACTCATGAAAAATGGCAAATGGACCGTCAAGGAAGCTCCACGCGCCAATCGGGTGATCCGGTTTCATTGGATCTTCTGGCGCAAGCGTGGTGCGGATGGTAATATGCTCAAGTACAAAGGACTGCTGTTTGCAAAGGGTTATGCACAAACTGAGGGTTTTGATGACAATGAGACATTTGTACCTGCCGCAAAGTTCCCATCCATCCAAGAAAATCCTTGCTCTTGGTCCTGCTATGGATTGGAAGGTGCACCAAATGGATGTGACATGTGTTTTTCTGAATGGTGACCTCGAGGAGGATGTGCACATGGAGCAGCGGGAGGGTTATGTGGTGAAGGGAAAGGAGGATATTGTGTGCGAATATTTGTGAAGTCCCTCTACGGCCTGAAGCAAGAACTGCAAGCATCATACCACAAAATTGATGAGCAGCTGGCGAGCCTCGATTTTGTGCGCAGCAAAGCTGACCATGCAGTCTATGGGCGCATGCAAGAGGTGCGTCAGGTTATCATATTTCTTTATGTTCATGATCTAATAACTTCCTCTGAATCTTAGTCCCTTTTGGACCATGTGAAGCAGTTCCTTGCTGCCAACTTTGACATGAAAGACATGGGAGAGCTCAGTTACTACCTTGGCCAGTAGGCAAAGCGTGACCAGCAGCAGCAGATCTTAAAAGTTTTCGTTAAGCACGTACGTGGGCAACATTGTCAAGCACTTCGACATGACAAGAGCGCGTAACACCACTAGAAGAGGGAGCGAAACTAAGAATGACGTAGATTCCCCATGGCATACCAGAGAGCAGCCACATAGAATCAGTGCCATGCTAAGAAGCAGTTGAGAGCCTCATGTATGCAGCAGTTGGTATGCGCCTCGACATCAGCCAAGCAGTGGGAGTGTTCAACAAGTTTTGCACAAATTTGGGGATCCACATTGGAAGCCGGATAAGCGCATCCTACGCTACTTAAACAGCAGGAACAGCCTTTGCCTTTTGTTCAACGGCAATAACAGCCCCATCCCCACTGGCTACAGTGACGCAAATTGGAGAGGTGACCTAAACACAATGAGGTCAACCAGTGGGGTCGCGTTTCTCCTCGGGGAGGTGTAATCAGTTGGCGGAGCAAGAAATAAGAGTGTGTCGCCCTCGCCTCCACCAAAGCAGAGTAGATTATCCTGAGTGAAGCAGCAAAGGAAGTCGTGTGGCAACGTGAGCTACTGGAAAGCCTTAGGCAGCAGCAGACTGCAATGACCATCATCTTCTGTGACAACATGAGTGTCATTGCTGTGACCAATAACGCCAAGTTTCACACCCGCACCAAGCACATTGACTTGCACTACCACTTCATCCGTGAGCTTGTGGCAAAGCAGTTGGTGCGGATCAAGTTCTTTTCTTCAAGCATGATGTTGGTAGACTTCCTAACTAAGCTGCTGGTAGCACACTACTTTCAGCAGCTGAGGAGACAGTGCGGACTTGTGTCATTTTTAGTCTCGCAAAGAAGGATAATGATGGATATGAGAGTGCACGAAATAGCCGAAAATAGGTTAACCGATTTAAATAATCTGACACTAGAGCCACATAGAGGATGCTTCACAGGTTCTAACATACTTTGTGCAATTCAAGTTGGAGTCTGTTTGTGTGAGATATGGATTTCCAAAGTTTGGAGATCCTAGGTTCGGTTCAAGTGACGACCAGAGCACATTCAGCACCAAAGACGGCCAGGATTATTAACCAGGACAGCATACAGCGGCCTTCAAGGGAAAAACATGAATGGAAGACCTTCAGATAGCTCAAGTTATTGACTTTTCCAGGATTATTGGTCGTGCATGTCAAGGGGGACATAACTCTCATGCAAGACAATGTGCCTGCCGCTCATCCCGCTAGGCTAGGAGAGTGTGCAAGAGGGTAAACTTTGACAGAGTTTATCTCAGAACTCCCTTGGCCAAATGAAGTATATAAGGGCTTGTTAGAAATCTGTGATGATTCAACTTCTCAATCAAGAGTCCATTCAGTCATTTGTGCTCTCTGCAAACCTACATTCAGTTCTGGATTTTTTTTTCTGTGAAACCTGCAACTACCTCTCACAAACAGTTGGTCTTGCCTAAATGGCTCTTGTTGAGTCTGATCACCTTCCTGAGTACTGCCCCAGTTTCCATCAGTTCAACAGGGGGACCCTCTCGGTCAGGTGCTTTTCATCTAGCTTATCTCCTGATGCTTGAGGCGGGTGTACAGGAATCGATATGGCCTTCTGCATTCTCCCATCAGTTGAAGGCAGCCTTCGTCCCTATGATGGAGATTGCAGGGCATCAGAGGTTGCACGTCCATCACTGCAAGTGCCTGCTATGGCGACGCTCCGAAGGTGACCCGCTGGTAGCACACGCAGATATCCCTCTCACCTTTGAGGGCACTGTCCTTTTGGGCTGCCTTTTGGACGCAGAAAACTGTCTTCAAGGGTGAGCCGAGCGGTGGTTGGTAAGGGTGCACAACGGTACGAAACCACGGTTCTCAGGTTGGAACCGGAGCCGCGGTTCCGGTTCGGGCTCAGAACCGGGACCGCAGTTCCGGTTCCGGAACCGCGGTTCTGCCTGGAACCGCGGTTCTTCACTGTTCTACACATGAAGAGGTGTTACATGCACATTTTCTCTAGAAAAAATCCAGGGACAGCAAGCTTACATTTTGACAATTCTCACCTGTCTCAGTTTCATAATAGATTCATGACTATGGGGAAACACCAGGCATTACTTCATAAACAACCAGTTCGTTATTGGTTCCCATGCCATGCACACTTGGGGTTGCCTTATGCATTAGCCATGTTGATGTTTTGAATTCATCATCGCCATTGTTCAATACAAGAACTACCACACATTCTGGAATGTTATGAGATTGAAGAACAATGCACGTAAAATTATTTGACTAATGGATCACAACTGTACTCTCCATCGCCATCGTCATCGCCGTCATCACCATCCCCACCCCCAAAACCCACTCCCACCTCCATCACATCTTCATCCTCACCGGTGTCAAACAACCTCAGGCCTCAGCTGCTTCACCAACCAACTATGCTCTGGCCAGCCGGCGTAGTGAATTCACGCGGTCTTCCTCCTCCTTCAGTTCTGGGGCCACATTGCCATGGCGATCAACTGGAAACTCTAGCAGGTTGCGCTCATTGATCCACAACTTCATGGTGAGGAGATTTTCTACTGTCAAGTGGTCGAGAGAATGGCAGAAGTTGGTGATGACGTGCCAGCCGAGGGAGAAGTGGCGCCTGGACGGTGTGGATGTGGCTGGGACCGCAAAATGGTCCATGGCNCCATCGTCATCGCCGTCATCACCATCCCCACCCCCAAAACCCACTCCCACCTCCATCACATCTTCATCCTCACCGGTGTCAAACAACCTCAGGCCTCAGCTGCTTCACCAACCAACTATGCTCTGGCCAGCCGGCGTAGTGAATTCACGCGGTCTTCCTCCTCCTTCAGTTCTGGGGCCACATTGCCATGGCGATCAACTGGAAACTCTAGCAGGTTGCGCTCATTGATCCACAACTTCATGGTGAGGAGATTTTCTACTGTCAAGTGGTCGAGAGAATGGCAGAAGTCGGTGATGATGTGCCAGGCAAGGGAGAAGAGGCGCCCGGACGGTGTGGATGTGGCTGGGACCGCAAAATGGTCCATGGCAGCAAGGAAGAAGGTGGGACAGGAAATATACTTTTTTCGGTAATGGCGCAGCATGTTGCACATTGGGTCCTTCTGTGGAAGCTTTGCCCACCTGTCCACCTCACCTTCAAGTGTGGTTGCAGCTGGTTCTTCAACCCGGAGGGCTGGATGTCGTGGTGCAAACAGATCCTGTGATAGATCTGCCAGCGCAGCCTGCAACAACTCTTATCCTCTTCTTGCTGCTGCAGCACACGTGGACGGAGTTGGCACTGCTCTGCTGCTGCCAGCGCTGCTGCAGCAGCAGTGAAAATCTCACTTTCATCACCTGTACCTGATGCTGCTGCTGCTGCTACTTCTGCTGCTGCCGTTGCTGCTGCTTCAGCTGCTGCACGTGTCTCCTCCACCCTGGTGTAGTATGGGCAGAGGATTTCGATCACCTTCACCTGAAGTTCAGCTGCAGACTTAATGCCCATGAGCCAGTGCGTTTTGTCAAAGTAGCGCAGCCGGAATCGTGGGTCTGCTGCTGTTGCAAGAACGTGACGGTCCGTCAGCAGGGCGGCGTACTTCTCCAGCTTTGCCTGGACAACTTCAAGTCTGGGGTTGATGTCTGCAAGAAGTTGATCCTTCATGGTGAGTCTGCCAGCTGCTCTGCACCGCTTCCCTTTCTTCTCTGCATTGATTGACCACACCTGCCACCCATGGATCTTTGTGAGCATGGACTCAAAGAAGGGGATCACCAGAATGAGAGTAGGGTACTTGCTGCCGCTATTGTCGTCTATGTACGACTTGAACGGCTTCAAGATAAGAGTCAGCAGTGTGATGGTGGCCCACTCCTCATCAGTTGGAGTCAGAAACGTACCCTCCCTTCCATATCCTGCCAGCCATGTCACAAACACCTTGCGCAGAAACAACATGCGGCTACACATGTCAAGGGTTGAATTCCACCTTGTCTCAGTGTCAAGATGGAGAGAGAGGTACTTGACACCGGCAGCAGAGGCTGCAGAGATGAGGGACTGCTCCCTTGGCGTGCTGCGGGTGGAAAATGTGGCAATTTCCCTTGCCATTGCTGATGACCTTGGCAACAGCAGGGAGGGACAGCAACCATCTGATGTGACCTTCCTTCACAAACCCGTTGCCCGATGGTATGACATGGCGGTCAATCATGGCATCATTTTTGCTCTCATTGTCCACAGTGATGCAAAACACACGTGACAACAATCCCCACCCTTTCAGTGCATCCGAAAAGACATCGAACATGTTCTGTGCTGTCGGTGAGTCTGGAATGGCAGGAAAAGAGAGTGCCATAAATTTGGCATTGAAGTCATTCACCCAATGCGCTGTGATTCCTACATACTTGATGTTTGCATCAGATTTCCAGCCATCAGTGGTGAAACTGATGGCGGAGGTAGCCTCAGAAAGCAGCTTGCATAACCTAGCACGAAATGCAACCGCCCCTGTCACAATGCCGCGTGCAATGGTCATGCGACCAGGCATATGGGCAGTGGGATTGCAATGCAGAAATGCTTTCTCCAGCCAGAATGATTGCATTGACAAAAATTACAGGTTTTATCAATGACGTACTTCCACAGACACGAGAGCCAGTACCTCTTGTTGAACGTTGCCCCCACTCCTGCAACAGCATGCTCTATGATGATGGCACCTGCTCCTGGATCTGCCCTAACAGCTTCCACAGCGGCGGAGACGGCATTTGCAGTGGCATGTTGCAGTGCGGCAGTGACCCATAACTCCTTCATCTCATTGAACAAATTTGGATGGCCTAGATGAAGATGCTTTCTCATTTCGCTGGTGGAGCTCTTCCTGCAACCAAAATCTCAGCCGCACTCATTGCAATCTGCCCTATCTGGATCAGCTTCCTGCTTCTTCAAGTAGCACCAGATGACGGCCTTGTTCTTCTTGCGTTTGTCACCAACCTCCCCCTCACCATCTGACTCCTCATTTATTGAGTCTTTTGCAGCCGCTTTCTCTTCGCCCAAGCCCATGCCGTCTACCATGCTCCCTGTGCTGCTTGTAGCCACAACCCCTACCAGCACTGCTAGTGTAACTGCAGCCAGTACCGCTGCCATTGTGGCAGCTCAAGAGAATTTCTGGACAACCCAATGCACTGGCTGCCGCTGTTGCTTGCTGCCGTGCTGCTGCTGGCTGCCGGCTGCCACTGCTGCTGGCTGCCGTTCCCACAACTGATGGCTTTGCTGAATGTGCAGCTGCGTCTGAGTCTGGTGCTGGCTGCTTCTGCTGCCGGCTGCTGCAAGAGGCACAACCTGCTGCTGCTGCCTACTCCTGCTGGCTGCCGCTGCTGCTGGCTGCTTCTGCTGCCGGCTGCTGCAAGAGGCACAACCTGCTGCTGCTGCCTGCTCCTGCTGGCTGCCGCTGCTGCTGGCTTCTTCTGCTGCTGGCTGCTGCACGAGGCACAACCAGCTCCTGCTGCCTGCTCCTGCTAGCTGCCGCTGTTGCTGGCTGCCGCTCCCGCGGCTGATGGTTTTGATGAATGTGCTGGTGATTCTGAGCCAGCAACATGCTGGCTGCTCCTGTTGGCTGCTTTTGCTGCTGGATGCTGTCTGCTAATGCTGCTGCTGGTCTGTAGTAGTTCCAGGTATACGGCTGCGCTGTTGGATGGTCTAACTCTGGTGCACTGCCACGGCTGCTGTTTGCTGTTGCTGCTGCCTGCTGCTGCAGCCTGCTGCTGCTGCCTGCAGCTTGTGCTGCCTGCTGCTCCCAGCTGACAAGTTGTCAGTGACAAACTCCGCATGCTGCTGCTGCCGCTGCTGCTGGCTGCCGCACCCCCGGCTGATGGTGCTGGATGCTGCAAGAGGCACAACCTGCTGCTGCAGCCTGCTCCTGTGGCTGCTAGATGCCTCTACTACTACTGTCGCTAGCTGCCGCTGCAGCCATGACCCGGTGGCAGTGGTGAAAAGTATTGCGGAGCAAACTTGTGCTAAGAACGCGATGGTCCAGTACTCACGTAATGAACCAGGCGACTAACTGAAATGGCAGCAACGTCGCCATGCTCACATCATGTGATCATAAAGGAAGCTCCAGTCGCTGGAGCGGGAAGCTTCGTGAAGTGCGAGACAACAAACAGTTGAAAGCAAACTGTAGCAGTCGGTCAAACTCAACGTTCAGCACACAAACTGTAAGACAATTTCTCTTTATTATGTACGAGGAGGCAAAGCCGTATGCCTGTTGCGTGCATGGCACGCAATAGGCATGAGCTGCAGCCCCGCCAAGTGCATTGAACGGACAACAATGCCTGTTCCGAGGTGGCGAGGATTGGGAATCCTCACTTTGATGTGTCAATAGCTGTGGACAAATGACATTAGGCGGGTAGGATATCGATGGTTGTCATGCGGCCATTCCAAGGTGATGAGGATTCCATCCGATGGTTGTCCAATGGTTGTCTCACTTTGACCTGTTCGAGTGTTGAACAGGTCCGCTGCTTTTATCCCCCCCCCCCCCCCCCCCCCAACCCCCCAAAACCTAGGTGCGGGAACCGCGGTTCTGCAATGGTTCCGGAATCTTGGAACCGGAACCGCGGTTCCGGTTCTGGATCTGGAACCGTGCTTCCGGTTCCGCGGTTCCAAGAACCTGTGTGCACCCTTAGTGGTTGGAGGAGCGTTTTCTTGGGGTGAGGAGTTTCAACATCTTGAGGATCCTCAGAAAAAAACCACCAATCTACGCATGTCTGTTATCCCACGGCCAGAGTCCTTGGTGTGGGCCTTACCTCTGGAGCCCTTCTGGCGAAGACACTTGGCAATTTTGACGAGTCTGTTTGGGAGGTCTTCCTTGGACTCATCCAGACATCTCCTACGGCAGCAGGTACTTGGCAGGAGGTTTTCAGGCAGCTGTACGGTTGTAGCTCCAGCTGTCATTTTGGCAGGAAAGCGGGGGATTTTCTGGGGTGCAAGATGTCACCCCCTTGGCTTATGTCTGTGCATCAAGTGGTCTTTAAGATATGTGAATTTTATGGCCCTTTCCTCATAGCAGGCTTGGAGATGAGCCTAATATTCCCGATATGGGATGCTGCGATAACGACTCTACAGAGAGTGCTTCAGAGGAGCCTCTTATGTTTACAAGCCCTTCGCCAGGGACAGATTGGATCCCTTTACCATATACAAAGTCTCCACTGGTTTGAAAACAGGAGGGAGCAGTGATTTACTCGTGCGATGGAGGCTGGGGAGCAGCATTGTGCATGCAGCAGCAGAGAGGAGAGGAATTTGCACCCAGGGACTTGCAGGCGTTGGCAGGAGAGTCGTTGTTGAGGCGCCATCATACAAGATGCTGCTCGTTGGTCACAGGCGATCCCTACTTTAGTGGAGGATCATTTTCATCTCTCAACAGTGGAATTCTGCCTTCATGCAAGTCTTTTGTTGAGGCTTTGATACCCCCAATTTTGCCGCGTCCCTGATTTTTCCGCGGGCGGTCACTCTCCGCGGATCTCCGCGGATTATGCACTTCACTTCTACCAGTGAATGGCTGGACACAGGTCACCTTCAGGCTATCGGCTATTCCGCGGACCACGGGCTTGGGACTGCTGCGCACACACGATGAAAGCTAATATTCCGCGGCCTACCAGAGTATGGCAACCGATAATGGCAAACTCCCAACGATCAGTTGTTCCGCGGACCACAGGTCTAGACCTCTATGCAGATATCTCAATGAGAAGCGACACTCCGCGGCCCACTAGAGTACGGCACCCCGCAATGACAAACCCCTGATTATCAGCTATTCCGCGGACCACAGGTCTAAACTTTTGAGCAGACACCTCACCGATGAGTGATGCTCCGCGTTCCACTTCTTCCCACACGGAAGTCCACCACCTCGTGGCGTCCGACTCCTCTCCGCGGAACCCCGTTCCGCGGACGTGTGCAAGCAAGGGACACCGCCGGCAGCCCACCTCACTCGGATTTTTGGTTCTTCACGCACTCTCCCACAGTCCGCGGATCGGA
>SZWC01005211.1:90186-120391 GCA_023375785.1 Penium margaritaceum
TTTGATAAAGCTGATTGCGGAGTACATGGAATACTTTTGGAAGACAAGCAAGTCTGAGTTGCACTTCTGCTATTGCTGGTGGGGCCCTTTTCTACTTGGGACTCCGCACAGCGTGTCTACACGCCGTCGGTCTCATCCCTCTCACACCATCCTATTTCCTCCAGTTTTGGACTCCACGCGGTGCGGCTACGCACCGCGGGTCTCGTCCTATTCACACACACTGCCTATCTTCTGCTGATCATGTTCTCCATCCGCGGTTCGTGCACGCGGTTCTTCGTGTTCTTCCTTGAATCTTCGTCTTCCGCGGTGCGTCTCCCGGGACTCCTCCGTGATTGATGCTTGGTCGCTTATGCTGATTGGACGTTTTCTCCCCTGATTGCTCAGTTCCTCCGCCGTCCTGCCTGTGCTTTGTCAGTGGCCGCGGATTCTACTGCGACTTGTCCCTGTTCCCTTTGCACCGCGGCTCTTCCCTCCGCTGCTTCCCGCCTTTTCACAAGTTCTTCGACTGAGGAGAACCGCCGCAGACGAGTTGTTGGCCTGCGGCGGACTTCCCATCAATACCCTGGCCCTTGCCTCCTCGGATCCGCGCTACCCCTCGCTCAACCGCATCCGTGGGAGCCAGCATCCTGTGCGCGGACCCTCTGCCTTCTCGGTCCCCATTCCGCGGATTGCTTCTTTTGCAGAGCTGCGGCAGATTTGTGCGTGACAGGCTTCCACTCGGTTACGTGGTGATGCTCCAGGCACCTCTTCATGATCTTGATGCATCCTAGGTGATTTGCTGTCGCTTAGGGGAAAACACCCCCCAGGTACATCATCCCATCAAGAAGTAGATGACATTTATGACTGTTGGTTTAAGATTTGCCTTCAATGGTGGGCTAGTGGGTTCAAATCCTACATGTCCCCGGGGAAGATCCCCCTGGGGACCTACCTGGATGTGACTTCTGTTGTCGTATGGGATGCAGCGGCACCGTAAGTCCCCTTCAGAAGGTGCCGATGGGTTACCACCAGACAAGGTCAATCTTGACCAAAAAGAGATTCAAGGATTAGATCGCGGACATAAGTAGGAAGCACTCTCTGATGGTTTTCATGGAGCAAGGAGGGGAGTTGTAGCTGTAGGAAGAGGTGGATGTGCTCAGGCCAGAATTTGATATCATAAAAGTGGATTCATTGGGTCGTTTGGTGACATGGCCGGGTCGAGCTGCGGTGCAGGCTGAGGAGGGAAGGTGTAGAAGTATCGCCGGTGCTGGCAATCAGACTGGGACATCTTTGGAGGCTCCTGATGCGGGGGACCATAGGAGAAATGGGGCAGCAGTGTTGGGCCTTTGTGTTGTGGTTGGTGGACATGTATCTGGCCCTGAAACTTTGGCTTTGAGGTGCGTGGAGAGTGATGGCAGGGAGCACAGGGCTGTACCAGTGCTGGCTTGGCGCATTTCCAATTCTGGCATCCATGTTCAGTGTTCTGTTGTGCATGTTTTTTAGATGGATCATGGTTTGCATGATGCAGCATGGCTGGCTGATCAGATGCATGGGAGCACTTTCCCTTTGGCCTCCCTATTCTTTGTCACTTTGCCTTTGAGGATGAGGTGGAATGCTTTGGCCATTTGTTTCTCTCACCGTGTTGTGGCATGGTGGCGGTATAACTCAAGAAAAAGAACAAAAAAAGAATGCAAGAGCATGAACACTTGGTTTTGTTTGAGGAGAATTGTCAATGTTTTGCCACAAGGATGACTCCGACTCTCAATTCTATGATGGAGGATTGACTCTTGAATGTTGTGAGGGGAAAGATATAGTTGAAAGAGAAGGATAAGGTGTGAGGAAAATCACGTTGCACTAGTCTGGACAAGAAGTTTTGCTGCCACCTCACGCACTTGGACTGAATTTTTTGGCCTGCTGCATCCAGAATTGGCGTCTGAGTATTGCTGGTTACACAACCATGAGAGGGAAAACTTGCACTCAACACTTAGCATCAGAACTGTTGCTAAAACAAAGTAACAACTTATTTAACAGTAAGAATGAGGTTTGGTGGAAGATCCCTTTCAAAGTCACTTAGGCCCTCACCTTTGTGAGGCTTGCTACTTAGTCTACCAGACTAAGTAGCAAGCATGAGAGGAAAATCCACTTTTGTTTTTGGCATGTAAAGATTTCTTGGTAATCCCTTGCCAGACGATCCAAGACCCCAAACCCGGGCATCGTCTTCACCCCCTGAAAATTGGATCATGCTAAAGTATGCTCACTTTAAGCATAGAAGCGCATCCAGGATCAGCTGGAAAAACCACACAACAAAGCAATAGCTACCTCAATCTAGGAAGACTCCATGATACTCAAAGAAGAAGCCGAGGACTGCTGGCAACATGAGTGACAATAGCTGCTACTGATGGAGCTAGCCACAAATTTCTACCAAGTGGGAGACTCCACGATAATTGACAGGTGGCATGCGTCTCATCATGGTGTGACTTTCCCTCCATTGATGGACGCCCGTCATCATCAACGTCCGCCAAGCCAGTCATATACACAAGCATGTACACTGGCAAAGAGGTCACAATACAGGTCAGTGAGACTGTACACACACAAATCACAACACTACTCCATGACTCATGTGTGCAAGTGTACATACACGTTCTGTGGTCATGCTTCCCTAATGCATATCACATGCCACCGTCCTCACCTGCCCTCATGCCCCCATAGTCCAGTAAATCCACACAAGTGTGAAATTGAGCACAAGAAGGGTGAGGAAATAAAGGAAGTAACGCAAGGTAAGAGAGACTTACAAATAAAGGAGAGCGTACTCATGGATGCAGTCTAGCTAGACTGGTGGAATTATTGGATGACACGCGATTTACGGCCTTGGTTAGGAAGTAAGCCAGCTTTCCCACAATCTCAACCACACAATGAAGATGCTGCCATCAGACAAAGAGGTACACACAGAATGATACTCCATGTTGATGTTCTTTGTATGCGTGTGATGGATGCCATCATTGTGTGCAAAAAAATGGCACTCTCATTGTCACAGTATAGCATGATGGGAGACGTAGGCTGATAAGCTGCATGCATTAGATGAAAAAGTCACACACTCCTATATGCATTAGCACGTAATATGATGAGATAGCCATATTTCTGATGAGGAAGATCCACCTAGTGCGTCTCTTGCTGTCTGCACTCCCAGTGTTGTCAGGGTAGCCTTTGGCCACCATGGATGGTTGACAACAGTGTTCAAACCACGATGTTTAGTGGAGACAACATATCCCACCATGTGAATGGCTACATTCAATTGTAGCTTGGTGTTGGGACTGTGAATTGAGCCAGTAGGTTCACAGCAAAGGCAACGTCCAGCCGCGTGGTGGTAGCTAGGAACATGAGTGACCCAATGACGCAAAGAACTGTGGTCGTGTCCACAGCCTCACCAAGTGTGTTTTCATAAGAATGTTTAGGCTTGACCTGACCGTCTGGGATCATGGGAATGGAGGCTCTGGACACAGTGGACAAGAGATCCCTGTAGCACTCAGCCAATTGCTACATGTAGGCTACCTCATGCACACATGAATAACCGTGGATGCTGGGTCTCTATGCCCAGGAACGCTAGTTCTTGAGCCCATAGAGGGCCTTGTAGAGTCGCAATTCGTAATTGGTGAAATTCTAGATGCCACAAGTTTGGACCATGTAGAGCTCTTCAACATCAAGTGCGTCATGCAAGAAGGCATTGATCACTTCCATTTGGTAGAGCTCTCAGCCATGCTTTGCGGCCATGCTAAAGAGAGCACGCCTAGTGACAAAAAGTTCAGCCGTCGCAAAGAGCTGGCCGAAGTTCACTATTGTGACCTGTGCAAATGTCTTGGTTGTGAGCTGGAATTTATACTTGTCCAACAAGCTGTCCGTCTTCCACTTCCTACGGAAAACCCACTTTGCCTCAATGGATTTGCGGCCTGGGAGTTGGTCGACCAGCATGGTACATGGCATGCTCGTCAATGGCAGTCAGTTCCTGCTTGCATACTGCGTCTCACTAGGCAGTGTCAGGAGCGCCTCTGGCCTCACGGAGGCTCTGTGGGCCAGCCGCTTGTAAATTCGGTCTGGTTGTGAAAATACGAGCGGTGCCAGGGCCCACTGGAGCACAAGACATGGCTACGGAGACAACGTGTCGATGCTCCTAAGAGATAAGCGCAAAACCTTAAGTGGACCCCCGGTGAAGGTCTGTTGTGACGATTGCAAGGATACTCAGACCGAAGACCTTTGTCTCCCGGTTCCTCCTCATCACAAAGTGAGAAGGGGATGAAGGATGGAGGATGGTGGTCAGGGCCCGGATCTGGTGGCAGTGCACTGGTATGACCGGTGAGGGAATGGTCAACTGGTCGGCGGAGTCAGCAGTCAAAGAGGCGGACTCAATCACTGGGGCGGCGGGGCCATTTGCGAAGTAGGTGGACTCGGTTACCTGATTGACGGAGATGGCGGCCAAGAAGGTGGAATCAAATGCCTGGTTTGCAAAGTCAACGACCAGAGGGACGGAATCAAATTGTGGCTCTCGGATGGCAGGTGTGTCTCACGTGTGTGGAGGAGTAGAGGAGGCGGCTGGCATAGGCGGCGCTGTAGAATTCAGGACTCTTGACATTGATTGACAAGGAGCAATTTCATGCACCTGCTCGATATCGTCCCCGCATAAAGGTTGTACTAGGCCCAGAAAGGTCCTAATGCATGAAGTGAGGGGTCGTGTGGGAAAAGCTCCTTGAATAAAAAGGCTTCATGAAATTTGATAATGTGGTGCCTGAAAATTTCCCAAAACTGCCAAGCCTTTGACTTGTAAGACACCCTCAGAATGGAACAGAGATGGCCAGGGGGAGCTAGTTTGCCTTCCTGCTAATCCTAGGGAATGGTATGCCAGCGACACAATCCCAGGTTCATACAGGTCCAAGATCCATATGCTACCCACACCAATGCTGGTAGGGAGTGGCAAGGCAAGGCAAAGGACAATGGGAGGCTCTATTTCAGACCCACATTATGTACGAGATGGCCTCAAAGAAGAAATCGTCGGATATTCCAGACTCTATGCACATAATGTGGACCACGTTAGCCATGGTGAGGTTCTAGTAATTAGAGACGCTATTCTACTCAGGACTGTAGGGTGCGTAAGTCTCACGTCCAATGCCTTGGCTCTTGAGGAATTCATCCGCCTCCTCCATGAATTTACCATCCCGATGTGAAAGAAAGCAGAAAATGGGATGGAAATACTCATGCTTGGTGGCAAGGAGTCACTCACAAATTACAGCAGCTGCGCTGGGACTTTTCCAGAGGCAGAATACCCATTGAGAGTAGTTTTTGGTGATGTTGAGGGTGTAACAACCGTGCGCCGCAGTAGAGTGGACTCGCAAGGGACCCATGAGGTCAGGGTGGACCAGCTCCATAGGGTGGGAGGCTTGGGAAAGGGATACTGGATAGGACAACCAGTGGATCTTTCCTTGAGAATATTAGATGAATTTGGTTTTGCAAGGCTACTGAGAGGTGGCAGGGTCATTGCCAAGTAGGGTGGATGCGGAGCATGTTTTGAATGGTAAACGCGTGTATGTGGCAGAGGCGACGGTGCAGAAGTTGAGTATGCTTCGGGGACCAAGTTACGTTCATTCAATGATCCAATTTCCATCATGTTCATAGACAGACACAATAGCAGTGCACTGAGTGACCGGACATTCCTCGGAAAACGGGGGGCGTGCAGGAGATTGAGATGGGAAGCGTGCCTGTAAGTCGTAAAGCCAGACAACATCATCTAAGACAGACGTAGGAATATGGTGGACATACATAGGAGGGTCACTGTATAAAGAATCCTAATTCTGATTGCTATTTGTGACCTCCAAGCTAGTGGAGATACAACTCGTACCTCTTTGGGGCTGACGAGGAGGGATGCCTTTGTAGTGCATGATAAACTGCTCCAGCTGGTGCTTGAAAGCAGAGGGCCTAGGAGTGTGGAATTTTTGTGTTGAGTTTTACATAACAGGATCTTTAGGAGTCTTCAGAAACAAAGCCCTCAGGTTGATACAATGTCTACTGCTTTTTACTGGATTGTTGGTGGTGATCTCACTGTCGAGTGTCACCACTCACACACACAGGCACTCTTGCCTCAATAATGTCATTGACTGTGCGATTCAATAGTATGGGCTGAAGGCACAGTTACACGACTCGTCTCACAAGCTTTCCAACGGCACCAAGATTGTTAAGAATGATCACCAACAGACGAAGTGATGGAAATGCAAAGCCTACAGATACTTATCCTACTAAGCTAGCTATGACCATGCAGAAATACAAGTGCTACGTAGTCCGGTATCCTGTGTCTTCAAGTCCTCAGTCACACAGTCACCCGGACGCCGCTCGATGGCTTCCAGTCATCGGCAGATCGAGGTTGGCGGATGCCCAGCGCCCTCGGTGCGATCCACGGACAAGATCGTCTGGATCTGTGGTTGCTTTCCATTGCCATTGATCTTTCTCGGGCGTCATCTCGAGAGGAGCCGATGTTCACACTTCTCGATTTGTTGACTACTCCAATCAGTCTGCTTCCCCCCTGATGATTCTTGATCACCGGATCTGTCTTTAGAAAGACAACGTCTGCCCCCCAGACTCCAGTCCCTTGCCACATCGGCAGACTCAGCATCAAGAGGAGCTCACACTCACACTCTGGTAAAATGCCGGCCGCATGTGGGAGCTGGTCAAACCCCAGCTCAC
Organism: Penium margaritaceum; assembly: GCA_023375785.1. Classification (NCBI taxonomy): domain Eukaryota; kingdom Viridiplantae; phylum Streptophyta; class Zygnematophyceae; order Desmidiales; family Peniaceae; genus Penium; species Penium margaritaceum. Next base: position 96,886 of record SZWC01005211.1, read on the forward strand.
TCAGTAGCATGCGAAGCCATGCCGCCTCTCTGGTGCATTCACTCTCAGCAATGTACTCAGCTTTGGTGGAGGAGAGGGCAGCCATCGACTGCTTCTTGTTGCGCTAATTGACAGGTCCACCGTTGAGGAGAAAGACGTACCCAGAGGTAGAGCGACTCATGGCTTTATCACGGGAGAGATCAGCATCGCAGAAGCCATGGAGGATGTTGTTGCCAAAGGAGGAGCGGATGGCGAGAGAGGCAGATCCACGAAGATAGCGAGTACTGTGCTTGGCGGCCACAATATGCACAGTGGTAGGGCGTTGGTACCCTTGACTGAGAAGTCCAACGGCAAAGGAGAGGTCAGGACGGGTAGCCACAGAGGAGTAGATCAGGGATCCCACCATGCGAGGAAAGGACTGGGCATCATCAGAAGAGGCCAGTGGCATGGCTGTCGTGACGGGCTTGGTTAGGCCGTGTTCCTTGGAGAGTGGCGTAGACTGAGGGGTAGAAGTACCAAGACCAAATTTTTCGGCCACGCGTTGGGCGCATGTGGCTTGAGTGAGCGTCACCTGGCCGTGTGTCATGTTATGATTGATTTGGATGCCGAGGTAGTACTTGAGGGGCCCCATGTCTGAAATTTCAAAACGGCAAGACAGCTGCTGCTTGAGGGTGTCCAGGACAGGGAGAGATGACCCAAAGAGAATGAGGTCATCTACATAGAGGATGACTCCGATGAGGTTAGATCCGCCACGAAAGTACACCGAGTGGTCCGAGTAAAGGTGTTGAAGGCCTTGGAATAGGAAGAACTCATGAATCTTCAATTTCCATTGACGTAGAGCTTGCTTTAGGCCATATAGTGACCTTTTGAGCTTGCAGACGTAATGAGAGATGAATCCTTCAGGTTGAGTCACGTATATTTTCTCATTGAGATGGCCGTTGAGAAAGGTGCTTTTGACATCCATATGATGAAGGTGCCGCTTGTTGTTGGCAGCCAGAGATGGAATCACTCTGATGAATGAGTACTTGGCCACAGGTGCAAAGGTATCTCGATAGTTGACGCCAAGCACTTGGCTATACCCACGCGCGACAAGTCAAGCTTTGTAGCGATCGGGAGTGCATGCACTGGTAAGCTTTGCTTTGAACACCCACTTACAGGTGAGGACGGGGGTGTTTGGTGGTCGAGGAACGAGATCCCATGTATGCTATTTTTCAAGTGAGGAGAATTCCTCTTGGGCTGCTTGGCACCATTGGTCAGCATCCGGACGGCACATAGCATCTTTGAAGCTATTGGGATCCACCACTTGTGTGAATAGTGTAGTGTCATCGATGTCATCGTTGGCTGGAGACTCGGTGGTCACCAGGAAGCCGAGCTGAAGAAAGGATGGAGGTCCTGTCATTCGGGCAGATCGGCATAGTCCCAACTGCGTAGCAGCTGGTGGAGCGGATGACACTGTGCCTGGGATACTTGCCTTTGGAGCGTCATGATGCTCTTCTGGAACCACAGGGAGAAGCACACCAGTGTGATTATCCGGTGTAGGGTCGACGGAGAACTTTTGAAGAGGGGGTGGAGTTGTCTCAATGTAGACTGTGGGTGTGACTGCCAGTGGGGCTACATCATGAGCGCAGTTGAAGAAGCTTTCATTGAAAATGGGTTGTCTGATGCGGATGACGTGCTTGGAGTCTGGGTCCCATAGATGGTAGATATCACGGGTATTGTACCCGAGAAGGATGCAGACTTTGGATCGTGGATCAAGTTTGGAGCGTTCTTCTGGCCGGACCTAGGCGTGTGCTGTGCAGCCGAAGATACGGATGTGTCCCAGGTAGGGCTTGCTCCCATTCCAGGCTTCATAGGGCATTGATGCACCTGCAGGCAGCTTTGTTGTGGGGAGATGGTTTGTGAGATAGGCTGCAGTGTGGAGAGCCTCAGCCTAGAAAACAGATGAGAGACAAGCAGTGTGGAGCATTGTCAGGACTCGCTCAAGGAGCATCTGATTCATCTGCTCTACTTTGCCATTCTACTATGGCGTGTACGGCACCATGGTTTGATGCTGAATGCCTCTCTCATTGTAGAAGGCTTTAAGACTGTGGTTGACAAACTCGGTGCCGTTGTTGGTGCGGATCTTCTTAATTGTCAGACTTGTCTCATTCTCAATTTGTCGAATCCAGGTTTTGATGGCTTCGATGGTGTCGGATTTGAATCGAAGAACCCGGGTCCAGACCATGTGTGTGTAGTCATCCAGAATGACAAGAAAATAATGCTTGTTTGAAAGGCAGCCCTCCTTGATGTAACAAAGGTCCATGTGCACAAGTTCCAAAGGCTCGTGGGTTCCATGAGACGGAATAGTCAGAAAGGAGGCCCAGTGTTGTTTTCCTATGAGATAGCCTGCACACATTGGTTCATCGCCATGTTTGATCAAACTGGTGGGAAGGTCATGGACAATTGAATGTGCAGCCATTTTGGTTAGTGTTGAATAGCTGACGTGTGCCAAACGCTTGTGCCAAAGTTTTGCTGTTGTTGACAGAGAGGTTGTCTTCGTTGATGTTGATGTGTGGTCAGATGTGGAGACCATGAATGCCATCTCTTGTGTCTCTGGGTGTCTTGAAGGTTCAGTGGTGTCAAGAATGGTCGGGTTTCCCATCCGAGTGGCAACAGATGCTAGTTGAGACGTTTGGTTGTACACCTTGCAGTTCTTGTCAGTGTCAAATACCACCTTGAAACCTTTGTCGTTGAGCTTGGTGATGGAGAGAAGGTTTGAAGCGAGATCTGGGACATAGAGTACGTCTTCAAAGGTCCTGACTGCCGGTTTCCCATTGCAATCAATGCTAACCTTGACCGTCCCTTGCCCATAGGTGGGGATAGTTCTGCCATCACCAAAGCGGAATTCTCATGGTGTCAGGAAACGCTTGAAGCTGATGAGCCAATTCTTCATGTAGGTCATGCGTTTTGTACAGCCGGAATCCATAATCCATGCTAGGATGCCGGCAGCCAGGAGGAGGGCACTGTCGATGGAGCACATGGCCAGTTCTTCTGTTACAAATTCCTCTTCTGCCAGAGTGTGATGTGCTGTGTCTTCTGGTGCTGAGTCATAGGTTTGTTGCTCTGGCTGGGTGGCTGGCATATCCTTGTTGGACATGACTGGTCCTTCAGACAGGAGATTTAGCTGAAAGTTGTCTTCTTCATCAGATAATTCCTGTGCTTTTGAAGAACCTGTAAGGAGAGCGGCCACGGTGGACATGTAAGTTGTGAGCATGGCTTGATGTGGCTGTCGAGATCCATAGTGACGAGCAAGGTTTGTGCGCCGTTTAGCGCAGTCCATGGCAATGTGCCCTTTCTGCTTGCATGTCCAACACACTCGGTCGTTTGGTGGGACAAAGCCCCGTGGTGAGTGCGGAGTTGACTGGACCCTGCTCTTGACATGCGTGAGAGAGCCCTGGCTTCCATTACCATATGATCCAAACTTCTTGGCCCTCTGTCCTTGATATTTGGAGACGAGGCCAGCTTGGCCCCCGTTGTCCTTGAGATATTGTTCTTCAACCATCATTAGCTCTTCAACAACTTTCTCCAGAGTTAGGGAATATGGCTGATTTCCAGGTGGTGCTACTGTTGCGGTGCAGCACCCACAGCAGCACCAGCTGCCCCAGGGGCTGCTGTGCCTTGTGCATCAATTGCTTGCTACAGAGTTGTCCGAAGTTCAGCCAGTTGGGCATCAAAACTCTTTCTCTGCTTCTGAAAGGTCTGAAGCCGGTTGATGGTGTCCCTGAAGCTGACAGGTAGTCCACCAAACAGGGTTAGCACCAGTACTCTTTCAGAAATCACTTCCCCCATCGAGGAAATGCGACTGGCCAGATGCTTGAGATGAGACACGTGATCATAGGACGAGTAGAGTAGGTAGGGCTGCGGATGGATGGATCAATGGGACGCCTAAAGAGGCCTGCCCATAGCCATACCATACCCTGCCATACAGGATAGACAGGAGGGTCGAGAGAGGGAGTGAATCTCTCTCTCGGCCTGGCTTCCTTTTTGTTGATTTGCACTCGTGCCGAGCGTAGGCCGTTGGAGCACGAGATCTGACGGTCCCTTTTTCAACATTTTGTGGTGTCACCATGCTAGAAGGAGGTGTCAAAGGATTGCCAGACTGACAATGGAGGATGCAACGTCACATGGAATTACATGTCGCAATGGGCCTGACTGAAGATGAAGTCAGAGAAGGGGCCTCAGCGTGGGACCCAGTCACGACCGTTGCTGCATCGATAGAGGAGGATGTAGAAAAATCTGAGAAAGCAGCAGCAAATGAGCACTGGAAGATACAATAGTGCTAGGCTATCTCTCACACTTGTGTTGCATGGAAGAGACAACATGAGATTCATCAATGCGTAGGGAAAATATGTACTGGAAATGACCCAAGCCACATCTTTGGCTGGTGAGGGAGCTACCACCAGAGGATCCGATACAGGAAGGCTCTTGAACCTTCCACTTTATGTGTTTTCCTTGCCTCCCTCTGCCACGGCCTGCACCCTGCATGGCTCTGGAAATACAAAGGGCCACAGGAGTTGGAGGTGTAGAAAAGGCGGAGCTGATTGCTCAAGCGCTGACTGGATCCCATCTCTCCAGTTCATGAACCGGGCATAGAACCAGGAATTGAGTGTTGTTGGAAACTACGGGAGCAGTTCCAACATGACCCAGCGGATCCTCTAAGTGCACGACTGTGCTATGTGCAAGTTCTGAATCTAAGCATGAGCTTTCTGGTTGCCTCACGCCATGTTTGTAGGATTTGGACAGAGTTGCAAGAAAGTGACTTTTGCGAAGAGAAAAGCAGCATTTTGAGTTAGTTTCTAGACATGGAAATGAACTGGCGCGTTATGGTGATACTACCAAGCTCTCCAACACACCAAGTGGCATCCAATTTGGTTAACCGTAGCTCTTGTTACGCCAGCCAAAACACGGCACACCAATCCAGCTGCTCGGTTAGCGGCGCCTATGATGCCCTCCCGCCGAGGCGCCCTCACACATCAAGGACCCATCAAAATGCCTTTCCGGAGGCACAGATGTCCCTACACATAGTGGCGGTTCTCCCTGAGCTTTTGGGGTGCGTTTGTTAAGTTCATCATCAAGTTTGGTGATGAAGATTGACACGGTTCAAAATCTGTTCGCAGACCCGCAGTTGGAATTTTGACCAAGTCCTTGAGTAGAAAACTCTAATACTGAGTTTTGGACTTCTGAGCCAGGAGTTTAGCTGTCCCCCAGAAACAACTTCTACTACTTACTCTAGGTGATCTTGCCCACCGGACGACTCGGCAGTCTTCCAGGAGATAATCCACCAGATGTCCCTCTGTTACTCACTCTAGTGGAATTTCCACTGGAAATTGAATCGCAGCTAATTCCCCGAGCCACTGCCCACATCTCAACTTTGGAAGTTCATATCTCCCTTGTTACTTTACAAATTCCAGTGATTCAAGTTGCGCTGGATTCAGCAACTTGTCAATTTCAGGAAATTCAATCCAATTTGGATCACTATCCAGGCATTTTGAGCAAAATGCAAAGATTTTCCTCCCTCCAGTAGCTTTTCCATGCCTCCCAGCACTACACATAGGCATGGTAAGGGGGAAAATGCAACATTCTTCCCCTTGCACCTTCCATTTCCGCTGCTCCTGCTTGCTCTCATTGATCTTCTACTACGCCCCCTGGCCCTTCACAGCTAGTCATCCCAAGTCTGGCCACTTTCTTGAAGTGCCAATTGTGCTTTGGTCAAGAAATCTGCAAGCATGTGGTGCTTGGTGCGATACTGCAGCATGACCTGTCCCATCTCCACCATGTCCCCTACGTAATGGTAACAAACGTCAATGTGTTTTTTCCTCCTGCACTGCATTGTATTATTTGTCAGCAACATAGCGTCGGTATTGTCCTCATGCACCACAGCTGACTCTTCCTGCAGCACTCCCAGCTCCCCCAGCAACCTGCAAAGCCACACCGCCTCTCTGACTGCATTGGCCAACGTGATTTACTCCGACTCTACAATGGAGGTGGCACTGAAGTCCTGCTTTCTGCTACACCATGGGACCACTGCACCAACGAGAAAGGACATGCAACTAGATGTAGCAGACCATATGCAAACTGTCGGACCGCCCTTTGCTGTCAGACCTCAGGTACGCAAGCCGCATTGCTTACACATAGCGGAGGATGCATTTGACCGCCTTCCAGTGTAGTTGCCTTGGATCATCCAAAAACCTTCTCTTTTGGCCCATGGCCTAGGCAAAGTCTAGTCGAGTTGCCACCATAGCGTACATGAGGCTGCCCATTGCCGATTGGTAGGGCACCCCTGCCATGTCCTCCCGCTCCTCTTTTGTTTCCAGTTTCATTGCCGCACTCAGTTCACAGGTCATGGAAAATGGACTGCCAACTGGTTTGCACTCCTCCATGCCGCATCACTTCAGCACCTCGGCCACGTATTTGGCCAGCCCCAGCTCAAGAATACACACCCTCCGGTTCTGCGTGATTCTCACGCCGAGGTAGTACTCCAGTTCCCCAGTGTCCTACATCTGGAATCTTCTGCTCAGCTGCTGTTCCAGTCTGTGTAGGCCCGACAGATCCGTCGAGTACAAAATCAGGTCATCTGCGTAGAGTGCGACAACCCGATGGAGCTGCTTGTTACACTACATGTACATGCTGTGATCCAACTAATAGCAGTTGCAGCCGAGTTGTACCATGAAGCTGTCCATCGGTTGGTACCAGCATCATAGCGATTGTTTTAGCTGGACAAGGACTTCTACAGCTTGCACAACTTGCCCTCCGGCGCTTCCAACCCCTTAGGCACCCTGTTTTGTCTATGATGCCATTGAGGAAGGCCGTCTTCATGTCTATTTGGTGGAGCTCCATGTCCTTTGCAGCTGCCACCACAAGGATCGCCCGTATGCTTGTGAACTTGGTGACAAGTTCTCATTGTAGTGCTTGCCTTTACGCTCTGTGTATCCCTTTTCCACTAGTCGCGTCTTGTATCTTTCAACCAAACATTCCTTTGAAAACTTTGTCTTAAAGAATCACTTTGAGCCAATGACCTCGGCATCTTTCGGCCTGTCAACATTCTCCCACGTGATTGATGCCAACTCTGATTTAATGGCTAAGTCCCATTGCTCCCCTTCGGACCATGCAAGCACCTCTTGGACGGTCATTGATTCCATTGATGCAGTTAGCATGCACCACATCATGCCAATCCATCAACCATTGCTTGCATCAAAGCGCATTCCGGCTCTTCGCTGCCTCCCGCTATGGCGCTTCAGTTTTAGTGACGCCTTGTCGCTCTGCTGCAATCCCTCCAACTTTGCACACTTTGGTGCGTTATTGACTGGACGGCTCCCCCAGGTTCTTTTCCACTTCGGCAAAACATTGTCTGGATGGGTGGCGAGTCCAGTGGTTTTTCCACCAATGCCCGATGTGTACTCCGTTGGAAGGGTGTGCCTTGGCACACATTGTGCCTCAATAACTGGATCATTGAATAGGATTTCCTCATCAGATTGATTTTCATCATACTCCTCCTTGTCGGCTGCCGCATTTGCTGCACCGCTGTTCTCCAATGCCACATCCACAACTTTGGCGTCCGATGACTCCTCGTAGTCAAGGAGCTTGAACCTCTCCCCCATCTTTGGAGATTCCACCACATCCGCGTCATTGCTACTGATGTAACTTTGTTGCTCTCCAAACTCAACATCTTGGCTGCGGATAACCTCCTCCATACGCATATCATAGAGCGGGCCTAACTTATGCACGCTCTAATAGCCAAGGAAGATATACAGCTTTGTCCACGGCTCCAGCTTGTTATCGCGCCACTGCAAAGCCTCCACCATCACATGCACCTTGTACCCGAACACTTCCAGGTACACGGCACTTGGCTTGCACCCCCTCCAAAGCTCCTGCGGTGTCTTCCAGCCGCTCTTATCCTTCACCACCGCTGCCGGGTTGAGGTTGATAGTGTAGCTCACCATACATATAGTTTCCACCCGTAAGCTTTGTGGTAAATCTGCATCCACTAACATGGTTCATCCCATGTATAGCAGCATGTGGTTTGCCTACTTTGCCATGCCATTAGACTGAGGTATGTACGGTATTGTTTTTTCTCAGTTTATGCATTGTTGCTTCAGCCACCCATTACAGTCCATGTACTCTTTGCCGTTGTCACCACGTAGGGCTTTAACCTTCCGGTTAGCCTGCCTCTCCTCCGCGAAAACATAATCCTTTAGCCAGTCTAGCATCTCACCTTTTTGTTTCATGAATTAGACACAGAGTTTTCTGCTCTAGTCGTCTGTGAAGGTGACAAAGTGATGCGCGCCGATGTTTGACATTATTGTGAATGGTCTGCACACGTCACTGTGCACGACCTCCAGCAGACCCGAGACATGATTCACGTTCTCGTTGAACGGTTTGCACAATGCCTTGTCGAAAATCCAAGGCTCACACTTTTGTGCGTTACTGCATCCATCGTCTTTTCCGTATATTCGATGACGATGCCACGTACCAGTTCATACTTTGCCATCTCCTTCAGGACTGCAGGTGAGCAATGCCCGTGTCATCGGTGCTAGAGATTTAGATCAGCTCCCTCTCCTTTGGCCAGGTTGACTGTGCATTCCTACGAGTCTACTGAATCTGTCACCTTGGGGATTACCTTGGTCTCTATGATGTAGAGACATTCCTCACACTTAGCCTCAAGCACAGTCCCGACGCCTCCGTACTTCTACACGACCGCCCCGTTTCTCTTGAAGAGTTCCTCATACCCCTTTTTCTTCAAGTGATAGACACTTGAAATTTCTGCCAAGCCAGGTACGTGCAGCACGTCCTCGATGACGTGCTGCACCCGCTTTCAGCCAACCACCACCTACACGTCCACATCTCCTTTGCCAGCCGCCGGTTCAACTTTGTCATGTGCCACCACCAAAGACTTGTTGGACTTGGTGTAATTGATAAACCCGAACTTCTCAACCTGGGATTGCTCTTCCGCTCCGGAATCAAGGCATCATCGGTTAGCATTATTGAGGTAGTGCCTTTGAGAAGCGCATTCTTCCCTTTGGCATCTTTCTGACCAGCCTTTGCCTCCATGGTGTACTCACTAGCCCAATGGTCCTCCTTGCCACAGTTGCAGCATGCACCCTTCTTGGTGCCCTTATTGCCGCCACCATGTCTGCCACCTCCCTTGGCCTCACTTCTGCCATGACGTTTTGGCGGCGAGGGCCGATGAGTAAGACGAAGACTCCCCAAAGCTCCATTGATGTACCTCTTTGTGAATGTACTCTGTGAGCAGGAAACAGGTGAGAGGGCTCAACTATTAGGAGGGCCACGAGGGAGGCCATTGCCTACAACTGTGTGTCTATCTTCTATCCCATGTCATTGCATTGTGAGGCAAATGACTCAATCTACTGCATGGCAGTGATGGAATAATCTCCCTCCTCATGGAGGAGAGAGATTCTGCCATCAAGAAGTTGACTGAAGAGTATTGAAATATTGATACAGTTCGCGATGCTTTCTGGACCATTCTAGAAAGTGGTCCAGATTTTCAGATTCTTTGGGAATGCAACACCAGAGGTCTAGAGAGGTAGCCAAAATTCCTTCGTCCGAATGGCGTAAAAATCTTGAAGTTGACAAGTAGTGGGCCACAAATGTAAGGATTGAGATGTCCACTCGTGAAATCTAGGGACTTGCGTACATCTGTGAAAAAACATCCTCAACTCCTATTTGCTCCACATGACATTGCCACATGGAACAATTAGGATTAGGATGCATGGTTACAAAAATGTCTATGATGACTACGTCCATTTGTGGCACTGTTAACCTCAGCCAAAATGGCTGAGATGGCCATCCTCCGTGGACGACTATTCTGAGGGCCACATCTATTACATTCTATGTGTGAAACACCTATGTTTTGTTGGGTATAACAAATCATTCGTTCCTCTTGTTTCTGCACATGAACATGCACTCAAAAGTTCTGACATTTCGATCATCCATCACTCTTCAACTTCTACCTGTTCACCAACTACAATCGGCTCGGTGTAAACACTACGTCGAGTCACGCATAACAGAGCCCCATGATAGGCAAGGACCAGGAATGTTAACACTTTTAATCTTCAGATACCGGACTTACTTTCAGGTCGCTACATTCAGAACCAGGATTATCTTGTTGACGTACGCTTCTGGGAAAATCCTCAAGCACCACGCGTTCTGAGATTGGTACCGCAAGAGACCATGTTTTCAAACTTTAGGTCATAAGATTCCATACAGTTGAATTTTCATCACGAGAAGCCACGCTTTCAGCTTCTATATTACAGGATGCCACCTGCTCATTTCGTTTAATACCAGGAATGCGTGGTATATTGAATGGTTTAAGGTTTGCAGAAGATACAATACAATCAGCACCGTACAAAATTTCTGGGAAGACATGTCAAGAAGTCGTGTTGAGTGTTCTTTAGAGTCAAGTTTTCCTTTTCTTGTTGGAATGGGTGTGAATACATTTGTCAAAACTTTCTTTCACGTTTGACATTACTAGATTGTTGAACCTGAAGATTTACAAGTGAATAACGCAATAAAAACTTATGAATGTGCGTGTGACATTACAAGGACCTGCGCATTTGAATTACCTGGGCAATTCTTATGGAATGGAGAAAATCCTACATGTACAAAGTGAGAAATAGAAGGCTGAAGCGACTGGAAACAACAGATTTGCTGATGCGTAGTTGAAGGGACATGGGCAGATATGCATCGTGAATGTGTGGCATCTAGTGATCTACTTTTTTAAACCGTGGCTCCTTGTGACCTAACTTTGGATGACGTGGTAGATGTTACGTGCTAGACATACACAAGTCCCTCATACTTGCACGTGGGCATTTTATCCATTAATTTCATGGCCAAAAGCACAGCGACTTTTGGATTTTTACGTCTTCCGGCTGAGGGCACTTTGCTCAGCTGCCCCGTTTGGCGATGATCTGTTTTTTAAGTGGCATGATACTTGGTATCAAAGTGCAGTGGTGCTAGGGGGGCAACCATCGACTTCACTCATCTAGAGGACTGCTTCACACGAGTCGATAGTGCATCTTGCACATCAAGGTTTTATTGAATTGCGACAAAAAAAAAATTGGAGCTAGCACATCCAACGACCAGCAGCTGTTCTTCGACGACGACTCCAGCGACAGATGAGCAACAAGCGAAGTTTTTGATGCAAGCGAACCCCCAGGCGATGACTAACACTGGTGTAGCCAGCTATGCAGCTGTGTGTTCAACAAAATCAATGACCAACTTGTCCTCAAGCTCTATGAATAATGGGAAGCTGCCACAGCCGAATCCTACAACCGGAGCTACTGGAACGACATGGGCAGCCGACAAACTCGCATCAATGAACACCTGGCTCAGCGACTATCGACACTCAAGGGCCCCAATAACACCTGATCCAGCAGCCTTATGCCGCAATGGAGGATCTCCACAATGCGAGCACGCGGGAGGCGGTGCTCATAACTACTCGGCAAACCCAGAATTTTTCCAGCCCTCCCTGAACTGTTCAATCATGCAAATTCAAAAGGACCAACGGTGAGGATGTGCCTGACGATTTTGGATGTATACTTCATCGCTGCTGGGTCAACAAAGACAAACAAAAAAATGACCTCGCGGCCTCATTGTTGCACAGCATGGCCTTGAGTTGGTGGCCCCACCTCCGGACCATCTAACGGTAGCAGGAGACTAGTGGGGCCTCGTCGATGGTCCATGATGCCTACCTCACATCGCCTACCGCCGGCGTTCCACCCTTGGATCAGATTAAACCTAATTGGCAAGAAATGTTGATGCCACACTACAACTGGGAAGATTTTTCACGCGTATTACACACATGCTTCATATGAATGGAAAAATTCTAAAGTCAGGTACAAGCAGCTCTGACTTCGGTAGCAGTCCAGCATGGTTGAGTATACTGGAAGGTTTTGCGAGATCATCACTGGAGCTGACCTCGCTCCAGACGAGCTGTGTTTCCACTATAACAACAGCCTCAAACGTGAAATCCATAAAGAAATTTCCATCTTTGATATCCAAAGTGACCTACTACAGATGATCACAGCAGCCAAAAGAATCGAAAGCGTCCACTACAATGCTCAAATCTAGGAATCCTGCGGTTGGCGTGACCGAAACCTCCATTATTGTGGTGGCGCAACCAGGGGACTCCTTATCCCCGATGGGAGTCGACGACGTCAAAAAACATGATGAATGGCTCCCCTACAACTGTGGAAGACTTACACACATTGCTTGCAACTGGCGTAGTGAAAAGCACGTTGAAAAAAGGGGGAGAAGTCGCAGAAAAATGAGTAGGAAAATGGCAAAGGACAGGAGTACAAGCCGCAAATCTTGTCCGCAAAGAGTGATCTGCATCGTACGATCGCCCATCTCAATTTGAAATTTCCCCAGAGTGTATCTGAGATCAAAATGTTTCACGAGGGGTACGAGGACGACCAACCGATGGTATTGCTGAAAATGCAATCGAGAGGTTGTAAGAGTTGACAAAATGAACCATCAATATTGGATGGAGGGGCCTTGCATAGTTTTGTATGTATCTGCATGGTCGGGAAGCTAGGTTTGTGAATCAAACTAGGGCTATTTGAAAGAAAAACATTTCATGGAATGATGCAAATCCGTCAACTGACTGAACCACTCTGACTAAAAATCGGAGATATACGAGACGTAACGGTCTGGCGGTCCTGTCCAATTGGTAACCACAAAATGATCCTCCGATGAGATTTTCTGTACCTGTATAAGCCATATGTAGATTGGAGTAGTGGAGCCACCAAGAAGATTGACGGCACCAAACAACAATTGCCACGCGTTGGAGCAAAGGCAAAGACACATGCAGCAGAAGTGAAAGCAGAAGAAGAAGTAACAAAATCCAAGAAACGACAGCAAATCCTATTGATCTCACATGACGCCACCAAGCACTACATGGAATGAAGGGCTCAGGCGTGGATTGTCTACATGGAACCGGAAAAAGAGGAAGTGTTCATGCCAGCTGAATCATTAGACTTAACGACATCAATTAGAGCATAGAAATTTGTCATGGTTCGAGAGGATTCACACCTCTCATGCAAGGGTTCGCAAACATTTCCTGGATGAACTCCCACAAACCCTACCGTCAAAAGCCAGCATCGATCATCACAATTAGTTCACATTGGGAAGAAGACCGGCCGTCAGGGGAACCTATCGGATGAGCGATCACAAGTTGACCAAGCTCAAGCAATAGCTGGACAAGATGGTCAGGCAGGGATTCGTCCGACCACTCATGTCACCGTACGCCACACCATACCTGTTTGTAAATAAGAAAACTAGCGAAATGCAAATGTGCGTGGACTACCAGGCATTGAATGACACAACTATCAAGAACCGGTATCCCCTCCCTCATGCCGATGAGCTCTTTGATTGACTTCGAGGTGCAAAACTATGTAGGATGATCGGTCTATAGACCGGATATCACCAGATCAAAGTTTCCAACAGTGATATCGGGAATACAAAATTCCGAACCCGCTACAAGTCATTTGATTTTACAATGCCATTCGGACTCACAAATGCCCTCACGATGTTCATGCCTGCAATGAACAACATTTTCAGCCATATCTCGATGACTTTGTCATCGTGTATCTCAACGACACCTTGGTGTACAACCAACCTCCGGAGCAGCATGATAGGCATCTCCATATGATCCGTGAGGCATTACAAAGAGAGAAATAATGTGGAAAAATCTTACCTTGACGTCCCAAGTGTTTGGGGCGTCAAGGTAATTTTAGGATTGTGTCTCAATTGGTGAGGGATCACGTGAGAGTGTCGACACTAACCATCAAAATACACTTACTGCTATGTCCTTGACGTACTCGAATCCCTTTAACTTGCGAATGGAAATTCTTGTTCTTACATTCATGGCCCAACACGCGACAAATCCAAGATTGTTACACCGTTCGGCAGAGAGAATTTTGGCCAGCTGCCCAAATCTCCGGTGTTCCATTACAGAAGTTTCTGACAACTTCAACCACTTTCCTGAATGATGAGTAAAACTGTCACAAACCATATTGATGTTCCGATATCATTCGGTCAAATTCTTGACGATGCTCAATGTTTGTATAGTTGCGTTGCGATAGTCTCAAAGCCCTCCAACTTCTTGGTAGAGATTTTCAAATCCACAACTCATGGCACAAGCGACATGCCTCACTCGACTCAAATGTTGATGACCCTACATGTGCCTTATTCTTGCGTTGTATGTATGTGCATGACACACCCGATACTTGTCATTGGAGTACACTTACTGCTACACACAAATTATCTAGATGTCCCAAACACCCAAATCATCTTTTTTCCCACACCTCATCCTTGTGAACCACCTACGTTTTGCTCAGTGTAACAATTGGTATCAGAGCAAAGTAGCACGGGACGGGCAACCCATGCATTAACTTCCTGGCAACAACCTTGCATGTGTCCTTGGTACATCTCCACCATTGGAAAGATTACAGACTTCACGACGACAACAGTGAATAGAGAGAGCGCACCTGACAACGAGCAGTAGTCCCCAAGAAGTAATCTGGCGATGGCGGATCAGCAGCATGGAAACAATGGCGCTCTCCAGGGAAACCAGGCGGCAGCGACAAGTTTTGAGGTTCATGGTGTAGCACCGATGAACCCGACGGCAAATCCGGTGATGGAACATTCGGGCTGGGCAAACCCTTTGCCTCCACCATAGCCCATTGGGTCTACACTTGGCACGAAAGGAGGCACCGACCGACCAACACGAATCATTGAAGACCTGCACCAGAAACTTTCGGGCCTCAAGAGCCTGAACACCCATCTGCTCCAACAACTCAACTAGGTGATGGAGGAGCTTCAAGTTTCTCGTGCACATAAAGTAGTGCTCATCGAGAGAAATTTTCAACTCTAGAGTGCATCCCAGATTCGAACCGCACTCCCTAAGCTATTCGATTATGCAAACACCAAGGGAACAATGGTCAGGATGTGGCTGACGAGTTTGAAGGTGTAATTCACCGCTGTTGGGGTCAACAATGACAATAATAGAATTGATCTCCTGGCCTTGCTTTTGCATGGCACGGCTTTGAGTTTGCTGTCTGATGTTAAAGTCCTCCAATGGCAGCAGGAGACCAGAAGATCTGCACCAACGCCTCTCACGACCACTCTCTCATCCTTGACCGCAGATGTACTATCTCTTGAGTAGATCAATATGACATGGCACGACTCTCTCCCGCCTCCAAAAACATGGAGAGACTTTGCACTCACTACCATTGCCTGCTTTGGGAAACTGAACGAGAAGTTACACTCATGGTGCGGTCTCTAATGTTTGTGTGAGCAGTACAGTGTTGCAAAGTACACTTGGATGTTTTGCAAATCATCACCGGTAATGACTTCGTGTGTGAAAAAATATGTTTCTACTACACTGGCCTGAAGCGAGATATCTGGAAAGCAATCATCAATTTCCACATCCAAGATGACCTTTTGCAAATTATCGCAATAGCCGACCACATGGAAAGTGCTGAGTACGACGGTCGGATTCAAGAGTCCAATGGCTTGCGACCCCAAAGCCACAATCCTTATCNAAAAACTGGGTCATATCTCTTGTGACTGTCAAATGCAACAAAAAGAAGCCAAGGGGGGGGGGGGAGTCATAGAAAAAGAGTGAGGAGTGAAACGGCAAAGGGCAGGAGTAGACGGCGAATCTCTTGTCCGGTCGAAAAAATCTCTGTCGACCGAATGCTCATCTGAGTACTCACAACTCACATAAGATAGTTCCTGAGATTCCTAATTTTGATGAGGGGAACAAAGATAACCAACTGGTGATACTACTACGAGTGTAATAGAGGGATTGTAAAAGTCAAAAAAAGGCACCGGCACTAGTAAATTGAGGAGCTTCTCGCAGTTTTGTCAGTAATGACATGATTCAGAACTCGGGTTTGCGGATTGAACCAAGATTCTTTGAATGAATAACTGTCAATGAATGACTGTAGATTCATCGACTTTGCGCACAACTTTGACTACAAATCGGAAATTTGCACAATGTAATGGTCTGGAGTAATTGCCCAATGAGTGACCACAAAATCATCCTTGCACAAGATTTCCTATACCACCACAAACCGTAAATTGAATGGACCATCATAGCACTGTATGTTACCATTACTGAAAAAAACAGGCACTTCCTTTGGCCCAGCAACCCACAACGTAACGGTGGTTACCAGAAAGAGAAGAGATGGAAGGAGCAAATGAGGTTGGGACAACCACAAAATGCCAACCAATATCTATGGACATGGCAAAGCAATACTTGAAGCGCGGAACTCAAGCGTGGCTAGTCCACGTGGAAGCAAGGGAAGTAGAAGAAACTATAGTTACCAAAGTGACTTTGATGGCATTGGGACTCGATACATTGGCAATGAAACCGAAAGAGTTTGGACAGCTCATTGAGGAGTTCAAAGAGGGTTTTCTTGATGAACTACCCCAAGGAAAAGACCACCGTAATACAACATCAACTATCAGATGGACTCAAAGTGAGACAGCAAAATGACCTATCAGATGAGCAATGACAAGCTGGCCGGAATCAAGAAGCAAGTAGACAAGATGCTTGGGTAAAGGTTCATTCGACTGTCCACGTCACCTTACGCATCACCACTGATTTTTGTGAAAAAGAGAATAGGAGAGATGCGGATGTGCGTGGACTACCGATCGTTAAAGGACATCACCATCAAGAACCGCTAACCCCTCCTACGGGGAGATGAAAATTTTGACCAACTCCGTGGGGCTGAAATTTCTAGTAGCATTGACCTTTGCAGTAGATATCATTACATCCTTCTATCTGAGAAGGATGTCGAGAACACAGCATTTTGCACCCAATACGGGTACTTCGAGTTCATGGTCATGCCACTTGGACTCACCAGCGTTCCCATGACATTCGTGGCACTGATGAACAATAATCTTTGCTTGTACCTCGTTGACTTTGTCGTCGTATATCTCGACGACATCCTGGTGAAGAGCCGCACCTTGGAGGAGCACAGTGGATATCTCGAAAAATCTCTCAAAATTTCACAAAGAGAGAAGGTTTTCTAAAAACCCTTGAAATGCAACTTTGGTTGTCGTACGATTGAGGTTTTGGGCAACATCATCGGCAATGGACAAATCACCATGGACCCAAAAAATGAAGAGGCAACCATTAATTTGCCGGCACCCACAAAGGTTTGGGGCGTCTAGGTGTTTTTGGGCTTCTCAAACTACTACCATCGATTCGGAAAGGAGTATGCCCGAGTGTCAGTGCCTCTCTCTGATCTCACCCAGAAAACCAACAAGTTAAATGGGGAGGACAACAAAGAAGAAGAGTTCAACTCTTTGAGAAACGCTCTCACTTTAGTGCCAACCTTATGGTTAGCGGATCCAACAGTGGACTACATCATGACCACCAATGCGTCCGAGTGAGCCATCAAAGCCAGTCTCCAAGACAACAGCGGTGTAGAATAGCCGGTCGCGTACATGTCAAGAAAACTACGCGAGCAAGAAGTGAACTACGTAATGCACAAGAAGGAAATTCTCACAGTCATGCACTTATTCAACTCATGGGAATGTTTCTTCGAATACGGACAATGCATCGTCAACAACGATCATCACGCCCTGAAACATCTCAAGACCCAGCCACATGTTAAGCGTCGACAAACTCAATGGATGGAGTTCCTAAAGTCCAACTTCGACTACGACATCAAATACCGGCCAAGAAAAACAAGTCCAATGTATTCTCTCAATTGACGACCAGATTTCATGCCTAAAATCAATTTGTTGCTCGTCGAATGAGACCCATATCTCGTGAAGTTGTTCACAAAGGATTACAAGGAGTGCAGAAGGTATGAAAAAACTAAGTTTTGGTTTGACAACCCATACCGAAGATCGCGATTCACTTGCCAGGTCGTCATACATCCAAACTAGGAACTGTGACAGATGCTATTGGAGGTGTGCCACAACACCGGTCCAAGTGGACACTTTGGTGAGTACAATATGCACAAAAACTCACAAAGTACTATTGGTGGGAAAAGATGCAAATCATGCAATATCTAATAGAGAAAAACATCTCGTCGCACACGACCACCTCGTCTACTTCAATCCCTACCCGTTTCGACAGACCCATCGGCCGAAATCAGCATGGATTTTGTAACACGACTATCCACCACTCACGAAGGATATGATGCCATCCTTGTCATGGAGGAAATTTTTTTAAAAAAATGTCACACTTCATCCGAATACTACAGTAGGAACAACAGGACTGTTTTTAAATCAGATCATGCGAGTACACGGAGTGCCACGTGCCATCATTAGCAATAGAAAGGGCTGCTGTACTAGCCGTGTTTGGCAGAAACAAATGACACGCTATAGCAATCTGATATAGACTTCTACGGCATTCCATCCTCAGAATGATGGGCAAACGGAGCAAGAACTAGATTCTTGAATGTCTCCGAAATTTATGGGAGTCACACGGTACGCATTTGGTAGTTAAATTGTCAACCATCGAACTGGCATATAAATCCACCACTTCTAGCGCAACTGGTAAAACACCATTCATCATGGTGTATGGAAAACTTCCCGCCACACCGGCATTATTGTAAAGGCAGACTAGCATTCATGCGGTTGTAATCCACTGAAGGGATCTTGCAAGTATGTGGGAGGAAACACTTCAGGCCCCCGGGAAGACACAAGCAGCTGTGAAGCGTGTAGCGGACCGACATCGCAACGATGACGTGTTGAGTGTTGGCGATTTCATCCTTCTAAGCTTGGCAAACATCAAACCCCGAGGACAGGACTTCGCAAAGCTCAAACCCTAATAACTGGGCCCGTTTGAGATCCAGCGAATGCCAACCCCAGTTGTGGCTCGACTTTGTCTCCTTGACACCATGGGGATCCATCCTATCTCCCACATCAGCTAGCTCAAGCATCGGGACTCCAATAAGAATTTTCCCTACAGAGATGTCGCAGCTCCATCTCGTATACAAGTGGACGTAGATATGGAGTACCTGATTGAAGATATCCTTCGACATCGACGTAGTGGAAAAATGGCCAAGTGTCCAGTCAAGTGGCACGGCAACAATGCCGCGCACAATTGTTTGGAGACGTATGACGGCCTCGGGGACGTCGATCATCTGATCGTCGGCTACTTTTCTCACAAGCCTATATGTGGTAACGGGTAGGGACGTCGCAGGTAAGAGTCCCTGATGTACACGAGTCTGTAAAACTCGCAAGTGAGCATTTATGTCGTTTCATTCATGGTCCACCGCATGACGACTTTACTATTTTTGCGGTGCTCGGCCAAGGGCATTTTTTCCAGCTGCCCCGGTCTCCAGTGCTCCATTCAAGAAGTTTCTGACATCTTTGACCACTTTCTAGAATGATCCACATAATTGTAGCGAACCATGTCGGTGTCTCGATATCGTTCGGTCGACTTCTTGACAACGCTTGACTTCTATAGAGAAGCGACACGATATGTACAAACCCCCTGACTTCTCGGCGCAGCTTCTCAAAGCAACCACCCACGATGCGACCTTGCACGCATCGCTCGACTTGAACGTTGATAACCCGAGTTATGCCTCATTCTCATCCTCGGTATTGTATACGTGTGCTCGATGCACTCGACATTTGTCATCAAAGTTTACTTGTCGCTTAATACAAATCATCCATTCATCTCAAACACCCTAACCGACTTCTGTCTCGCACCTCATCCTTGTGAACCACCGACATTCCGGTAACACTACCCCGCATCTTTACTTGTTCACCATCTAAGCTTCCGAGTGGCATAATACTAAATTTTCTAAACACGGATCATGTGGCGGATAACTAATGCGATGTTCCGCAGCTTTTTTTTTGGTATCTTGTATCTACCGCCAATGACGTGGCAGGTACGGTTCTGACCGATTTCTGGTTCGGCACACTACAAATGTATCATGCGTGTTTTGGGGATGTATGTTGTTGTGGAGCTTGTCGCGCCGACCTCCTCCACGACAGATTTCCACTACAAATTGCCAGGGTCGGTAGCGAAACCAGAGTTGTATCGATACATTTATCGACTTCTCTTCGGCCTCGGGATTTGCCGACAAGAAACTACCAGAGGGCGTCACGGAGAGTTGCATGGCGACCCTCCGCAAGGCCCTTCCTCCCCTCCCTTCCCTCCCGGTGGTGCATTACAGGCTCACAATTTTTTTGCGAACTTGTCGTGGGTATCTGGATCCGGCGGTGCTGCCCAGATTGTTTCCGCGTGAGTACATTTTTCCTGGACAGCGCTAACAACAATATTTTTTGTATCGGGAGAGGTTAGATGCCGCCCGATACAAGAAACAAGAGTCCGGTGTTGCACGCGAAGCGTGCATAGGGTTACATAGTAACCGAGCAAAAGAGTCCACATTCATGTCTTGGTACAGTTTGGTCATTTGCTATTATATTGGACCACATTAGGAGGGAATTTCCCTTGGCTGGCCAATTTTAGAGGTTTAAGGTGGCATTCCCTAGTAATGCTAGCCATTGACAGAGGTTTTACATGCAAAAATTGTGTACTTTACTTTAAAGTTTTGCATAACTAACATAATAAATGTAAATATGTCCCATATTTGGATTATACGGATTTTATATTGACGGGAATGACCACAAACACATATAATTGTCCTCAGTACTTGTAGCTGGGATGAGTTCTTTGGCTTGTCTTGCAAAAATACTGAGCGTTGGAGGTGATCGCGACGAGGAGGATGGCGCGACTAGCTCCACATCAACATACAACCTCAAGACACGCATGATACATTTGTAGCATGCCGAATGAAAAATCGGTCAGAACCATGCCTGCCACGTCATTGGCGGTACATACAATATACAAAAAAACAAGCTGCAGAACACGGCAGAGTCCGACGGTAGCATCTCCTGGGTAACGACCAGCGCGGCTGACCAACTTGCATTGCTGTCTGTATACCCAAGCCTGGACATGAACATCAGCCACCGCTGCAAGAACAGGAGCGGGCATGACGTGAACAACAGCGAGCGCGACACAGACGAACAGTGAGGACACAGACATCACTGTGACGTTGGTAGGATTGCAATGTTTGGGAGTGGGAATGTGGACGTGACAAGGCGGATGTCGTTAGCTGAGGAGGGCAATGGGATAGGGGGACGGCGAGGGCGATGGCCAGGGCGAGGGCGAGGGCGAGGGCAAGGGCGAGGGCGAGGGCGAGGGAGAGGGCGAGGGCAAGGGCGAGGGCGAGAGCGAGGGTGAGGGCGAGGGCGAGGGCGAGGGCGAGGGCGAGGGCAAGGGCGAGGGCAAGGGCGAGGGCGAGGGCGACGCCGAGGGCGACGCCGAGGGTGAGGGCGTGGGCGAGGGCGAGGGCGAGGGCGAGGGTGGTGGGGAGGGAGGGGGAGGGGCTGCAGAAGGGGAGGAGACCTCCCTCAACGGGGAGGGAGAGGGGGAGGATGAGCGGGAGGGGGAGGGGGGCAGGAAGGGAGTGAGGCAGTTGGAGGGAGAGGGGCAGGGGAAGGAAGAGGAGGAGGCGAATAGGGAGGGAGATGGGGTGGGGGAAGGAGAGGGAGAAGGAGAGGCGGAGCGGGTGGGGGAGGGTGGAGAGGCTGCGGAGGGGGAGACGGAGGGGGAGGGAGAGGTGGAGGGAGAGGGGCAGGGAGAAGGGGAGGCGGAGGGGGAGGGTGAGGGGAGGGTGAAGGCGGAGGCGGAGGGGAAGTGGGAGGTAGCGAGGGAAGGGAATTGGGCAGGAGGAGGGGGAGGGGGAGGGGAAGGTGGAGGGGGAGGAGGGATGGGATTGCGAGTAGGAGAGGGAGTGGGATGGCGACTGGGAGGGGAAGGGGTTAGGGGATGGCGTGGCAGACGGTGATGTAGGAGGGGGATGGGGATGGAGAGGGAGAGGTGTACAGGGAGGGAGAAGGGGAGGGTGGACGGGGAGACCAAAGGGGAGGGGGAGGGGTAGGGGGGGGGATGGAGAGGGGGAGAGAGATAGGGAGAGGGAGGGGGAGGGGAAGGGGGAGGGGGAGGGGTGGGGAATGTTGGCTGTGGGGAGGGGGAAGGGGGGGGGGTGAGGGGGAGGCGGATGTGAAGAAGGGGAAGTTGAGGGCGATGGGGAGGGGTAGGGTTAGGGGGAGGGGGTGGGGGAAGAGGAGAGGGTTGACGATGATGTTGTCAACGTCGTTGTTGACAATGACTTGATCGTCATTGTCGTTTTCATCCTCGTCTTCATTGTCCTTGTGGGGGATGTGGTGAGGAAGGGTGGTGGAGGTGGTGGGTGACTGGGAGGGGAGGGTGATTGGGGAGGCATGCGTACATGCGTGCATGTGTGCGTGTGTGCGTGTGTGTGTATGCGTGGTGCGCCTTTGCCAGTATGCTCGTACGCATGCGGTAGCGAGAGGTGCCGTGTCGTCCTGTGCAACGCTGTGCAGTGCCGTGCAGTGTGGTGCCGTCTCGTGCCGTGTTCTATCGTGCTGGCCTTGCTGTGCTGTGTCATGTGGTGCAGTGTGTTGCTGTGTAGTGCCTTGTGCTGTTGTGTATTGCCATGTGGTGTGGTGTGGTGCTGTGCGGTCTGTGTGGTGTGGTGTAGTGCGGTGCAGTGTGATGCGATACAGTACGGTGCGATGTGTTTCCGTTTGGTGTTGTGTGGTGCCCAGCGTTGTGGTGTGTTGTCGTGCGGTGCCGTGCGGTTCCGTGCGGCTGCGTGGGGTGCTGGGTGGTGTTGTGCGGTGACGTGCACTGCCGTGAGGTGTGATGTGGTGAATTGTGTTGCAGTGCTGTGCCGTGCCGTGGTACATGGTGCACAGTATGCACTGGCGGTGCCGGTTGGCACCGCGCTGTGTCGTTTTCTGCTGTGTCGCTTCGTGTCGTGCGGTGCCGTGCGGTGCCGTGCGGTGCCGTGTGGTGCCGTGCGCTGCTGTGCGGTTCCCGCCCTTTCCCGTCCCTCTCCGGCCTGCCTCGTTCCGCCCCGCCCTGTCCCGCCCTGCTTCATTTGCCCTGGCCCGCCCAACCTGCCCTTAGCTGCCCTGCCTTGGCGTCCTCCACCCCGCAATGGCACGGTGTGGTGTGGTGCGTCGCGGTGCGGTGTGATGTGGTGCTGTGCGGTGTGTTTTGGTGCTGTGTGGTGCTGCGGTGTGCCGCTGGGTGTCATGCAGTGCCATCCGGTGTTGTGCGGTGCCGCATGCTGCCGTGAGGTGCCGTACAGCTGCATGTAGTGCTATGAGGTGGTGTGTGGTGCTGTCGTTGCAGTGCGATGCATTTTGCTTCGCACGGTGTCGTGTGGTGCGGTGCAGTGCTGTGTTGTGCTTCATGGTGCCGTGCTAG
This sequence comes from Penium margaritaceum, assembly GCA_023375785.1. NCBI lineage: Eukaryota > Viridiplantae > Streptophyta > Zygnematophyceae > Desmidiales > Peniaceae > Penium > Penium margaritaceum. The sequence goes on from SZWC01005211.1 coordinate 120,203, forward strand.
GTTGTGCAGTGTCGTGCGTTGCGTATGGTGTCGTGCAGTGCTGTGCCGGATGTGTTGTGCCGTGCCGTGTGGTGTTGTGTGGTGCCGTGGGTGCTGTATGGTGCTGTGTGGTGCCATGCCCTATTGTGCCGTGGGAGGGGGATGTGGCAAAGAAAGGCATAGGGGGGGAGGGGGGAGTGGCGACGGAGG
>SZWC01005211.1:121350-132346 GCA_023375785.1 Penium margaritaceum
TTCCTCTCTCTCTCTCTCTCTCTCTATCTATCTATCTCTCTCTCTATATCTCTCTCTCTCTCTCGCTCTCTCTCTCTCTCTCTCTCTCTCTCTCTCTCTCTCTCTCGCTCGCTCGCTCTCGTTCTATGTTTCTGATGTTTTTCTCTTTGTTTGGTTTTTTTGTTTTGTTTTTTTGGTGTCCGTTGCAGATTGTAACGTTGTGGGCTCTCCAGGTCCCAAAATGGGTGGTGTTCAGATGGTGGTGTGGCTGTTACTGCTACTTCTCCTTTCTCCATCTTTTCTCTCTCCAGACCTTTCTGTCGTAGCCCAGTGTGCGTCCTTCTCTTTCACCAGTAGTGAAGTCAACACAAATGGTAGCATGATCGACTGCTCCAGTGAGACAAGCAAAACTCATCCACCAAGGGTTTTCCTTTGCTTATCATTGTCTCCTCCAAGCCGTGAAAAGGCAACAGACGTCCTTACAAATATGTATACGAGCGTATGTGCGTGTGCATGTACACATTTTGTTGGTAGGTGCATATTCAGGAGCTTAAGCGTGTACATGTGGTTTGCTTTAAATTTTCTGTTTTATGAAATGGATTTTATCAATGTTGTATGTGCTGTGTATACGTGTATTTCAATGTCTCCAATATACGTTAACATAAGTTCTAAAAAAATTTCTCAAACCATGTCCCTGTGGTAATCTTCTTGTGTCACTTTGTGTGATTGCTACAAGTTTTTTCTGTCATTACTTCTTATAATTGTGTTATGTGCAGTTGGCAACGCTATAACTGGGTCATCTGGAATGAACGTGGGAATGAATGTGGACACAAATGAGGGCGCAAGCGAGTATGTGGAGAGGGGCGAAGGAGTGGACGTGGGCACTGTAGTTCACGTCGTGGATGACGTGGATTTGATTGCACGCTCTGACACAAATGAGGGGATGGACGCGGGTGTACAGGCACATATTGTCGTGGGTGCATTCCAGACCATCACAGTGCCGAAGAATTGCAACGGTGTGTTGTTTCCATTAAAAATGCGTGTGATGCAAATTGTTGGTGATGGTAACTTTCTTTTTCGAACAATATCTCGAGCTCTTTTTGGTACTGAAAATCGTCATCTGAGTTTGAGGCGAGCAATAGCTCAGTATGGACGGGACAAATTTTCATGCATATGGAAAATTGGTGATGGGTGGTCATGATAGGATATTCCTATCACCCAATTCTTATTACACTTTCATTACGAAGTCCGGTGTGTGGGGCTCTGTTGCGGAGCTCTACATATTTGCACACATGTACAACATCAATGTGTTTCTGTGGACTCATTCACCGAAACATTTTGAGTGTATTTGCGAAAGCGTTAGAGAAACAAAGCGCTCGTTACACCTTCAACTCAAAAATGATCATTTCCAATTGTTACAAGAATCAGATGAAGGCTATCTATATGGTAGTGACGTCACAACAAACTCCTCTGTCACACATGAGTTTGGTAGTAATGTCGATTACTTCGATGATGTCATTGCCCCTAAGATGGCAAATGTGCCATCGTGTAAAGAAGACAAAACTACGTCAACACACAACAGTGAACTGAAGAGTAGAGTAGACAATGGACATAGTACCAAGATAGATCAGTCTTTTACAATGCCACACATTGATGTTTTATGTTCTTCAAAAACTCTTGAGTCTGCATGTTCAATCGTCAGTGTAGAGTCACTGAATTTTCTCAAACGACAAAGTGATAAAGAACAAGATGTCCATCAAACTGGTGAAATCCAAAGGTCAAGTACCAACATAACAACTTTGGTAATGACTGTGCAATGTACGGAACGTACAAGAAATGTAGAATCATGTCATACACTTGGTGACATGAGCGAAGATATTCAATGCGTAAACTCTACAACGATCGACGGTGTTGTTGAAAAGTTGCATGCCATACCGTGCAAACTGAGAGTCAAAAGGATTGTTCGAGATGGTAATTGTCTTTTTCGAGCTCTTTCTTTTCTTCAATATGGGCATCAAACGAATCACAAACAGCTTCGGCTTGAGGTGGCTTCTTATGCGTGTAGAAAATACAATGATTTTTATCATCAGCTTGCTATTGGACATAAATATGACTTTGCGTCAAAAGAAAATTATTTTAAATACATAACACAAAACGGCGTTTATGGTCATATGCAGTAATTTCAGTATTTCGTAAGATATATGATGTCAATGTTTTTCTTTGGAGCTCACAAGTTGAGTCTTTTCAATATGTATTCCTAGTTTCTAATGAAACAAGACCATCAATCCATCTAAAATTTTACAATGAGCATTTTGAAGCTTTGAATCTTTGCGAAAACGGACGTCTTTACGGAGCTAAAGTTGATGTTCAAAGCTTTAAGGAAAAGATATACAAACCAACCTTAGAGTACATGCACCGTCTGAAACATATCAATAGGATAATGAATGATCCTATCAAGAACCAAGTTACAGATGTCAAGACCGATGTTGATGGACAAGATGTGTGTGCGCTACCACAATATCCACCCACATCCGTACCATCCAACAACCCCACAACCCCACCTCCCCCTCACCCCCACATCCCTTCACAACCATCCTCCCATCTCACCCACATGCCTATGCTTTCAAATCCTCAATCTCCACCTGTCCATAGGCTCATTCCTGACTCGCACCCTCCTGTCTCCCAATCCATACTCACCGACCCCCAAAGCCCCCACCCCCCCATCCTTGCATTCTCCTATCTCTCCGCTCCTCATCCTGTCACTCCTCCACCACCCACTCCTCCAATATCCTATCCCCTTGCATCTCCACATCCATCCACACCCATAACCTCACATCCCAGCCCACCAATCCCTTCACCATCCCCTCCTCCCTTCCAAAACCCCAGCCCCATTTCCCAATGCCAACCTTTCCATCTCAAACCAACCCCCACTCAACCTGCCAACCTCCCCACCTCCAACCCTTCACCACTCCATTGTACTGTGCCCTACCCAAACACCCCACAATTTCCTACCGATATCCCTACATCACACTAACATCAGTTTCATAACAAACCAGTCCGAGGCCGCTTCGTGTCACTCATGCAAGAAAGTTTTGTTGATACTGCTAACATACACAGTTCTCCTTGTCAAACACAATCCAAAGCACAAAGTGTAAAATTTTCAACAGACGAGAAAACATGTACATCTTTCGTCAAAGCACAAGAGGAACCTGAACCAAGGACGCCAATTAAAAAAGCATCAGATGAAAATGAAGCACATTGTACACAGATTTTGACACTGGAAGAAACGGACTTTTTGAGATGTAAAAAACAGAAAACATTGGATCAATAATCCTCCCATATTGTGTCACCCACCCCCCCTACCTCCCAATCCCCTCACCTCCACTCCCCAATTACTCCATGTAACCACTCGCCATCCCATCTCTCCCTCATTTCCTCCACCCCTTCACCTACACCCACGCCTCCAAACTCATAAACATCCACCAGGTCGCTTTATGTCACTTATGCAAGAGATCTTTGAAGAGAACGTTAACATACGCAATGAAGTTTGTTCTTCTATTCAGGTCAAATCTAAACCTCATAGAACAGTTTGCCCAGTATTTGAAAACACATGTGACTTTTCTGTCGAAGCAGAAGTATTGCATGATGCAAAGAAGACAGTTCAAAGAGAGTCAAAGGATAATGAAACACTGTGCACAAAGATTTTGTCACAAAGAGACACTAATTCTTCCGATACTCAAGAACCAGACTTAACTGAACGTGGAAAGAAAATGTCATTTGTTAACAAACAAAAGGGTTTAGAAATTGATTATGATGTCCTTGAGCAACATATACGTTCACGATACAGTGAATGTTATTATGATCCAAAGACAAAGCACATCGGAGTGACAAGAAGGACAAACAAATTCCGAATGTCGTTGCGAGGCAAGGTGTTCCATGGTTTTTTGTCATCTTCATCAGCAGCAGTTGTCAGGGAATACATTATTGATTCTTGTTTTGACAAAGGTAACACATTAAAAAATGATTTTGAGCAGCATACAACATATTTTAAAAAATCAGGACGAATAATCAAAGATGTTGAATTGACACCTTTTGTTGATCAATTTGAAAATTCTACCGACTTAACTGTCAAGAAAAAGAGAAATGATGAACAGTTTCTAAAAGAATGTCATCACGGGCCTGAAGTTCCATGCTCTTCATGTTCTATTCTCCACTTCAAGCACAATACAAAAGAGTATGAAGAAAATGGAGAAAGTTTTCTTTTTTGTGTTGGATGCATAAGGATGAAACGTTCTCACGGAAAATGTCTATTTGACATAAACCAGGGCTTTGTTATGAAATATGTGGATGAAACACTTCAACTACTTTCCCCACTTGAAGAACAACTTATTTGTCCGTACATTCCTTTTATGAACATTGAGTTGGTAAGACAAGGTCGTCAACAGAAACTACACGGTGGGGTCACAACGGTACCACTAGATGTGATACAACTGGTTACAACGATGCCTAGGGAAGTTTCTATGATACACACAATAGCAATTTCTTTGAAAAAGAAACTCAACTTCAAGTCTTCAGTGTTTGAAGACAATGTTCGACCTTTGGTGGTTGTACGTGCTGCAAAATTCCTTGTTGACTACTCACCTTTGTTCAAAGATTTGTCCATTGAATTCTCAACAGAACAATCCAAAATACTAGCCAATGACATTGATAAAGCACTGAGTGGAAATGACGATAAGGAAGAAGATCCACTACAAGATATGGAAGAGAATATCAATGACCTTGAAGGAGGTATTCAGCACTCTCTCTTATTCAGCACGCCATATTTTCAGCTGTTACGTGAAGGGCACATGGCTATAGCGCCTGGCCAAGGAAAGGATCCTTGTCATGTTTTTGTTCACAATGATATTGAGTAGCTATGTTTTCCAAGCTTGTTTGGAGGGAAGGCTAGAGTGGCTCAGATACGATTACTACTAGATGCTTGTGAGCAAGGTGTATCAACAACTTACAAAAAAATAGCAAAATGGGAGATCTTCAATAAAGATTGACGATTTGCGAAGCGAGTTGACAATTTTTTTTCAAATTTTTGCATTTGTCAAGTTCTTGCTGTTCGAGAAATTGCATCTGTAAGAGCAAGACAAGTGGCATCGTAACATAAAAGCATGTGACCTTTGAAATCCGAGCACGTATGCACATCTTATGGAAAGTAATACCTTATACAACGAGTTCAAGAGACTACGTGGAACTATTTCATATTGGGAAGAGAACAAAAAAGACCTTTTGCATTTATACGTCAAAAGAAAGAAAATCCAACATTCTTCTTTTCATTATCAATGGCTGATACACGTTGGGTGGAGTTGTTGCGTATATTGTCCCGTCTTGATGGTTCTGAACTGTCAAACGAAGAGGTCGAATCACTTGACATTGAAAAACGTATGGCATATGTTTGCAATGATCCTGTAACCCCCGCACGATACTTTCACCACAGACGATTAAGTTTTTTCAGAAATGTTCCATTGATAAAGAATGGGCCTGTTGGAATGGTAGTGGACTATTTTGGTGTCGTGGAGTTTCAGCATAGAGGAAGCCCACATTGTCACATTCTTTTGTGGGTTAAGGATGCACCAAACATTGATGATTGCAAAATGGAAGAACTTGTACATTTTGTAGACAAGTATATCTCTACAGATATCAGTATGGTTTCTGAGAATCTTCGTTCAATTCAGTCCCACCGGTGTACATTCCGTTGTCGACCCAAAAAAGGGAAGAAAAATGAACACCAATGTGCATTTGGTTTTCCACAACCTCCCTTTCCAGCCACTAGCATTATAACTCCTTTCGAGGATGATGTTTCTAAGAAGGAGATACAACTACATCGCAATAGGTATGCACTTATGGTAGCTGCGTTAAGAACCATTTCTTCGGACGTAACATTTCATGAGTTCCTTGATTTGTGTAGCCTTACTCCTGCACAATACATAGGTTGTATAAGGTCTATAGTTTCTCGTCCTACAATATTCTATAAAAGAAAGCCGATCCACCATGATGTGAACCCGTTTAATCCTGAAACTTTGACTCTTTGGCAGGCAAATATGGACATACAAATTTGTATTCATCCATATGCGGTTGCAAATTACGTCGTCTCTTACATGTGTAAAGGTAATCGAATAATGAGACGCACCTTACGTAATGTGATTGAAGCTTTAAAAAACAATCATGTTGCAGAAGGAGCTCGCTCGCTTATAAGTAAGATAGGACAGGCTTTGATTAAAGATCAAGAGGTGTCAGCTCAAGAGGCAGTTACCTTGATGACGAGTCTCCCTCTTCGTTTCTCAAGTAGGGGGTTCGCTTTCATTAACACAAGTCTACCAGATGACCGCTTATTGATTTTGAAAGCAAGGAAAGAGATAGAAAAAGTACCTCTAGATTACTGATGTTTTTGTGAGTTATGCAATAATCTCTTGATATGAACGGGGACCGCTTGATCTCGAAGAGGTATGTCTTGCTGACTTTGTGGCAAAATACGATCAAGTACGTAAAAAGCAAATTACTGATTGTGATGATGAAGATATTGATAAAATGGAGAAAGAAGCAGAATTCGAACAAGGGAATGACGACGGAGAAGATATCGATGGAGATTGATATAAAGAGGAAAAAACAGTTGTAGGAGAAAAGAAAACAGTACCTCATAATCATAACCAAATATACGACGATATCAAGAATTACAGGTTACGATCACGAAAAAAAAAATCATACGATTTGTTAACTATCGTCAACACAACGATGATAGCAAACATCGACGAGAAAAGGTGGTTCTTTTTGTACCATTTCGACATGAAAGCGACCTCACTAAAGATCGTTATGAGAAACTTTATCATGATCACATTGACGAAATACAACAAAAAGCTGAGTAATATTCACCAAACTCATCGGACTGGGAGGCCGTGTTAGGTGAAATGGTTGCTGCTAAAAGAGAGGAGCATGCATGTGAAGATGAAGAAAACATTTGTGGTACTAAAGGTGAACCAACATCTGATTCACCTATTCTAGATGATACGGAAGTAGATTGTTGGGTTGGACGCCAAATTTTTGCAGATAAAGTAGTGAGCAATGAAGAGTATGATCATATGAACCAAATGTTGAATGAAGAGCAAAGAGCATTTGTAGACCACGTTATTCATGAAGTACGTTTTGGTTCAGAACCTATTCGTCTTTTTTTCTCTGGAGGTGCAGGGGTAGGTAAATCAACTGTAATAAGATCTCTTCATGAACAGCTGTGTAGGATATATAATTCTGGTCCAAATACAGACATTACTGCATTGAAAGTGTTACGACTAGGTCCTACCGGAGTTGCCGCCTTTAACATCAATGGTTTTACAATCCATGATGCTGTGAAGTTACGCGTTCATGAGTTTGAATACAAACTCTTGAATTGTGATGAGAGGCATACTCTAGCTTGTGAGCTTGGAAGAGTACAATTCATAATTGTTGATGAAATCTCCATGGTAGGAAGCCGAATCATGCACTTTTTGGATCGACGCATGAGAGAAATAAAAGGTAATGACCTTGTCTCCTTTGGTGGAGTTCATGTAGTCTTTGTTGGAGATTTATTCCAACTGAGACCAGTGCGTGACAGAAAACCATTCTTGCCTTTAGATGACAGCTTCCAATCTGATGAAAATGATGAAAATTCTACTCAAGGAACATTTTCCCCATGGCGTGAATTCAAATTGTATGAACTTTCTAAGATAGTACGACAACAGGATCGTGAGTTTGCTACTCGAATAAATCATCTGCGTGAAGGACTCTCCACCGAAGAAGATCATAATTTCTTCAGTGTTTTACAAGTTGAACAAGTGAGTGATAATGAAAGAGAACATGTACTCCATATGTTTACAGTAAAGGAAAAGGTTTATGCACACAACACAAGTCTATACCAAATTTCAATAGAAAAAAATTTTGCCTGCAAAGCGCGCGATGCTTGTCTCTCAAGTGGAGTGTTTGAGAGGAGTACCAAATCATCTAAAAGAAAGAGGAAAGATGACCGATATACCGGAGGACTAGCTGAGATTCTTTATCTCTATATTAGTTGTCGTGTTATGCTAGTTATTAACGTTGATACGTCAGATGGGCTTGTGAATGGTGCAACAGGTTTTCTCAGAAATGCTACCATGTTAGCTGATGAGGTGAAAATCTTTTGGGTTGAATTCTTAAGTAAGCGTGTTGGCCAAAAGCGTCGTGGAGAGCACCAAGTGCTCTATCATTCAGAAAGCATTCCATTGAACTTCACACCAATGTATCGTGAAGAAGTAAAATTTTTCCCAGGTGGTCAATCAGCCTCACAAGTTTCAAGAGTTCAGTTTCCTATTGTGCATGCTAATGCAATAACAATTCATAAATGCCAAGGCACCACCTTTTGTGAACCAGCCATAGTTGACTTGTCACACAATGAACAACCACATATGTATTACGTAGCCTTAAGTAGATTTTCAGACAGCTCTTTTATTAAGTTGTGGAACTATGAACGTAAGGGCATAAAAGTTTGTAAAGAGGTTATTAAGGAAATTGAACGACTTCGTGCTCAATCATTGATACTGAACATAGTACCTATATCATCCATAACACAACCTGATACTATCTCAGTATATTATCACAACATACACTCATTGAAGTCCCATGTGCATGACATTTCAAGTCGTGTTGTGTTTAAAAAACTTGATGTGATTTTGCTTTGTAAAACACATCATGTAGGTGATCCATCTGGTTATATGACTTGGTATGGTTCTACCAGTTTGCATGCAACAGAAGGTTCTTCAGGGCTACTTGTTGCATCAAAACTCAATATTGAGGAGGTTGAGGATTTTGTACGTAAAACTCTTCAGGCCATGAGGTTTAGAATGCGGACATCAGCTATGGGTGATGTCATTTTCCTTCTTCTTTATCGTCATCCTAATACAAAGTTATGTGAAACCACTGAGTTGATGCAAGATACAATACAAAAATACAAGAGCCTACCGTGTATCATTGTTGGGGATTTTAATGTGGATTCTTCTAAATCACTTCCAAAGGAGTGGAACCATTTGCAAACACTTGGCTTTGTCAATTGTGTTGATTTTCCCACGTTCATGTCAGGTTCATGCATTGATCATGTATGGACAAATATCCCCAAAGAAAGATTGCACGTTTTCAGGCAAGAAACAACACACTTTGATCATTTTCCAATAGTTTTTACGATCCGTTAAACCTTGTTCTTTTCACTTGTGGACCTGTCTTCTTCTTCATGTTTATTTCATCATATGCACAGTTGTCCCACCTACAGTAAAATTTCCATGAACAGATGTGAGTTTACTCTTTAATGAATTATCTTGTTGCATGACATATTGGCTTAGGACGCTTGGCACGGGAAGGAGGAGGGTGAAATGAGTTGCGATGACCATGGAGAAGTGAAGTGGGGATAGGTCAGACGCTGCAGAAGGAGGGACACTGAGTGTCATAGGCTGAGGTATGGTGTACTTGCGTCTAGTTTGCTTTGATGCATTGTGGTCTGGTATCATGTATGTTTTTGTATGTTGTATGTGGGTCTGTATGTGGGTGTCCGTGTGTGTTCACGTAATGCAGACAAAGCGGTGTTTGATAAGCAACTTGGGACCAAACTATACCGGATTTCATTTATACGTTATGAATTGTGGCAGATCCACGCGGACTGATCGGTCTGCAGACAACTAAGAACCAAGAATTTTCTTTTCAGACGAGTCTGGATCAACACTCGACATGGGTGTCACACCATCACTCTTTTCATCCACAACCGATCCTTGGACACAAAAGTTGGTATATTGTGATACTTTCTTGAAGGAGTGGCACCGCTTTGGTGTTTATGAGATTCATGGCGTTGAAACTATCCCTGCACAAGAAAGGTTTGTGGAGAAAATTTCAAAAGTAGCTCTTGAATAATCTGTAAAAAAATTCTTCATCTAAGTCATTTTAACTTGAAATTACAGGTGTTCTGTTGGTGGAAAAGATTGTTCCCTCATATGGTACATGGGACAATCATATGCCGTCAAGTTGGAAACACGTGATGATTTCATCCCACAAGTGTTGGATGCTATGCGTGAGAAGACAACACAAAGGCTACATTTGGGACGTTTCATCCCCCCAATGAAGTACCAGGTATTCGTAAGTGATTCATTGAAGCATGCGTCTATATCATATTGCATCATGGGCAATGTATTTATAATCCATATTTTTTTCAGCTTGGACTGGCTGTAGGTGTCATCTACAGAATGAAGAGCCACAATCGATTTTCAACAGGAAAAGAGAGAAAAAAAACTGCCATTTATGGCGACTCTCTTCTCCTACTGGGGTCTGCATGGGACAGTCATGCAACGGCTCTTCAAGATTTTCTGGACAATGAGAAGGTCGTTGCAATCAGCGATATGTCTTACAACGAAGGGATTCTTCGAACTTCGGAAAGGTAAATCCCGTCCTCGCCCCCCCCCCCCCCCCCCCACACACACACACACACACAGACGCATACTCGTACACATGCATACCAATGCACATTCACTCATACACTCACATGTACACAATCATGCACGAGTGTATGCACATACAATGTACAATTTTTATTGTAACTTTCCACATGGAACTTGAGAAATTTCCCGCATGTGCAGGACAACTAGTTATGAGATCAACCATCAACCATTCGTTGAGAAGGTGAAGGCGCTTGTGGATACAACCTTGACACCAACGATGTATGATATCAAAAGGTAAACAATAAACTATTAACCAAGAACAAGGACTGTCTTTGTGCGTGCTTCTGTTCATATACTTAAATCTACTTCTATGTTCTCTATCTCATACCTACCTGCCCTTTACACTTGAGTTCATTTATGTCTGTGTGTGTGTGTGTGTGTGTGTGTGTGTGTGTGTGTGTGTGTGTGTGTGTGTGTGTGTGTGTGTGTGTGTGTGTGTGTGTGTGTATGTGTGTGTGTGTGTGTGTGTGTGTGTGTGTGTGTGCGTG
>SZWC01005211.1:134162-144587 GCA_023375785.1 Penium margaritaceum
CTCTCTCTCTCTCTCTCTCTCTCTCTCTCTCTCTCTATTGTTGTCTTGTGCTTTGTGAAATCCTGTCACATTGTGTCCTTACATACCATTTGGTATACTGTCATGTTGTGCCATATGGTGGCACGTCATGTCATGTCATATCTCAATGTTTCTTTTTGTATCATGTACACATCTGACGTGTCCTATCACGTCATGTCATCACATATCTTGACACGTCGAAACATGCCGTGTCGTGTCATTTCATGTCGTCTTGTGTCGTGTCATGTTGTGTGGTGTCAGATTGTGTCGTGTCGTGTCGTGTCATGTTGTGTCGTGTTGTGTCGTGTCGTGTTGTGTCGTGTCGTGTCATGTCGTGTCGTGTCGTGTCGTGTCGTGTCGTGTCGTGTCATGTCGTGTCGTGACAGGACGTGAGGTGACTCCGACGATGTGCAATTCAAAGGACAAAGAACGTGCTATCCTTCTTATGTCCGGCTGGGTTGCAGAAGACGGGGTGTGTTGTGTTGTGTTTTGTCGTACATGTTTGGTCGTGCCATGTTGTGTCGTGTCATGTCGTGTCATGGCGTGTTGTGTTGTGTTGTGTTGTGTCGTGTCGTGTCGTGGCGAGTCGTGTCGTGACGTGTCGTGAACTGTTGTGTCAGGTCGTGTCGTGTCATGTCATGTTGTATCGTGTCATGTTGTGTCATGTGGTGTCGTCTCGTGTCATGTCGTGCCATGTCATGTCGGGCCCTCTCATGTTGTATTGTGTCGTGTCATGTGGAGAAGTGTCATGGCGTGTCGTGTCGTGTTGTGTTGTGTCAAGTCATATTCACTCGTATCGTGTTGCACTATCCCAAAACACATTGTGTCATGACGTGTCATGTAACACTGTGCCGTATCAAAAGTGGCCCATCGTTCTGTATATTGTCATGTTGTGTCATGATGTAACCTCAATGGTGTGTGATCCAAAAGGCAAAGAACGTGCTATCTTTCTTATGTCCAAATGGATCACATGAAGCGAGGCGTGTGTTGGCGTTGTATGTCTTTACTTGTCATGTTGTGTCGTGTTGTTTAATGTCGTTTGAGGTCGTGTCGGGTCCTGTCGTGTTGTTTCATGTTGTGTCGTGTGGCGTGGTGGCATGGCGTGTCGTGCTGCATTGTGGCGACTCGTGTCGTGTCGTGTCGTGTCGTGTCGTGTCGTGTCGTGTCGTGTCGTGTCGTGTCATGTTGTGTCGTGTTGTGTCGTGTCATGTCGTGTCGTGTCGTGTCGTGTCCTGTCGTGTCGTGACAGCACGTGAGGTGACTCCGACGATGTGCAATTCAAAGGACAAAGAACGTGCTATCCTTCTTATGTCCGGCTGGGTTGCAGAAGACGGGGTGTGTTGTGTTGTGTTTTGTCGTACATGTTTGGTCGTGCCATGTTGTGTCGTGTCATGTCGTGTCATGGCGTGTTGTGTTGTGTTGTGTCGTGTCGTGTCGTGGCGAGTCGTGTCGTGACGTGTCGTGAACTGTTGTGTCAGGTCGTGTCGTGTCATGTCATGTTGTATCGTGTCATGTTGTGTCATGTGGTGTCGTCTCGTGTCATGTCGTGCCATGTCATGTCGGGCCCTCTCATGTCGTATTGTGTCGTGTCATGTGGAGAAGTGTCATGGCGTGTCGTGTCGTGTTGTGTTGTGTCAAGTCATATTCCCTCGTATCGTGTTGTACTATCCCAAACACATTGTGTCATGACGTGTCATGTAACACTGTGCCGTATCAAAAGTGGCCCATCGTTTTGTGTACTGTCATGTTGTGTCAGGATGTAACCTCAATGGCGTGTGATCCAAAAGGCGAAGAACGTGCTATCTTTCTTATGTCCAAATGGATCACATGAAGCGAGGCGTGTGTTGGCGTTGTATGTCTTTACTTGTCATGTTGTGTCGTGTTGTTTAATGTCATTTGAGGTCATGTCAGGTCCTGGCGTGTCGTTTCATGTTGTGTCGTGTGGTGTGGTGGCATGGCGTGTCGTGCTGCATTGTGGCGACTCGTGTCATGTCGTGTCGTGTCGTGCCGTGTCGTGTCGTGTCGTGTCGTGTCATGTCGTGTCGTGTCATGTCGTGTCGTGTCGTGTCGTGTCGTTTCGTGTTGTGTTGTGTCGTGTCGTGTCGTGTCGTGTTGTGTCGTGTCGTGTCGTGTCGTGTCGTGTCGCGTCATGTCGTGTCGTGATAGGAAGTGAGGTGACTCCGATGATGTGCAAGTCCAAGGACAAAGAACGTGCTATCTTTCTTATGTCCGGCTGGGTTGCAGAAGACGGGGTGTGTTGTGTTGTGTTTTGTCGTACATGTTTGGTCGTGCCATGTTGTGTCATGTCATGTCATGTCATGGCGTGTTGTGTTGTGTTGTGTCGTGTCGTGTCGTGGCGAGTCGTGTCGTGACGTGTCGTGAACTGTTGTGTCAGGTCGTGTCGCGTCATGTCATGTTGTATCGTGTCCTGTTTTGTCATGTGGTGTCGTCTCGTGTCATGTTGGGCCCTCTCATGTCGTATTGTGTCGTGTGATGTGGTGAAGTGTCATGGCGTGTCGTGTCGTGTTGTGTTGTGTCATGTCATATTCACTCGTATCGTGTTGTACTATCCCAAAACACATTGTGTCATGACGTGTCATGTAACACTGTGCCGAATCAAAAGTGGCCCATCGTTTTACGTACTGTCATGTTGTGTCATGATATAACCTCAATGGCGTGTGATCCAAAAGGCGAAGAACGTGCTATCTTTCTTATGTCCAAATGGATCACATGAAGCGAGGCGTGTGTTGGCGTTGTATGTCTTTACTTGCCATGTTGGGTCATGTTGATCAAATCAAATCAAATCATGTATCATATCGTAGTATGGTGTGTTGTGCCTTGTGCCTTGTTTTGTTTTGTCGGGTGAAGTCATGTTGTGTTTTGTGTAGGTCTTTTGTGCATATCTAGTTGTGTTCATTTTGACAAGGAAACATATCTTTCTTGGTAGACTTTATGTTAGATGTTCTTGGAGGAAAGTATGAAAAATGTTCAAGAAAATGGAACACCTTTATGTTTATATTGATGGTTGGTATACCTTTGTAAGAACACATGTCCTCAATGACATGGGTTTGAGATCCTTCTTCCTGTGGTTTTTCTTTGTTTTCCTTTAAATCGTATGCCCACAAGTCGTAGGCATATAATCGTAGACAAATAATCTTCCACCTTATCCGTACGTCAAAACCTATTATGAAATGGAAATGAAATGATGTTGAGAAGGTGTGAATTGCTTTAAAAATCGAGTTTATGATCTTTATAATCTAGAATTGATTGTACGGAGTCACTACAAAAGTAGAAAACATCAATCACAAGTCCAATTTACACTCAATGATAAACTCAATGACAAGTTTCCAATGCATTAGGTAAACAAAATGATTAACTTTTTTTATTGAAAGAAATATCTGACAAGAATATTGACTGTGTTCATGGCTGTAACATTATCTTCTGGTGCGAGTTCCTCATCCATTGCCCTCTTGTTGACCCACTTTGGAGCCGGGTTGACTCGTCAGAGTTGTTGTCTAATGAAGAACTGTGGCGAGAGGATGTCACTCCTCGGACAACATCGTGCGACTGAGAGGGCGAATGAAACAACATTAAATTGGATGGCGGGAAACCTGCGAGAAAAATACCCCGACCCACCAATCACGATTTTTCCTCTTGGACAACGAACCGATTGTAAAAGGGTTACTATGTAACCCAAAAAAGCGTCGGAACAAGGCATAAGTGAGAGAAGTTTGGCAAATAGAAACTTTGCCGTTTTCCTTTCCCGGCCATCCTTTCCCGCCTTTCGGCTATGGCAAGCCCGTACCCGCGCCTCAGAAGCCCAGGGTAACCGCGTGTCCGCGGAGGCGGCCAGCATCAATAACGACGTCTATGCGGCTGCTCGCAGGCAGGCAAGCTGCTGGCTGGCAGCAGCCAGCAGCCGGAAAAGCATGGACCCGGACAGAGGTGGTGACAGTTGATGGTGCAGGATCTTGTATTCTAGGAGGCCACTGGGCTGGAAAAGAGAGGAAAATCTTTGACCCGCCCCCACCACCCGCCGCCGGCGACTTGCTGCTCAGCACGAATGTGGCGCGATGCTGCCTCTAGAGCTTGGACCCGCACCGCACCACCGCTATGCCGACAGAATTTGTCGAGACAAGCACAAAGCTGTGGTTGTGGGCAAGTGTAGAAGGGCAAGGTGCGAAATGTGCGTCAGCCCGTCCTCTTCAGCTGCGGGACACTGGGTACCCGGCACCTAGCGTTTACGCCCCTGGGGCTGTGGCCTCCTCTCTCGCTTCTCTCTGTGGCGTCGGCCCCACAAGAAGGTACGAAAGCCTCCAGCTTGCCCCTGCCGCCAATGGTGACGTGAAAGTGCCTGGGAAGTCCTTTATCCCGGCCCGCCATGCTTCGCACCTTGCGCCAGAATCGCCTCACACAGGTCATGAGTGCTCACATGCGATGCGACTCCAAGCCCAACTCGACAGCGACAACCCTAAGCTCCGCCGACCCAATTCCCTCTTGTTGACTCTCGCGTATTCCGTCCACGTCCAGAGAACGAACTCCCGCTTGTGCATTCGGCATTCGCTCCCCACGTACGCATTCCGAAGCCCTGGCTGCGCGTCGCGAGTGATGCACGCTTGTCGAAGTGCAGCTCGGGACCGTACTGGGTATGCATCGACATTGGCGATGATGAGTGACGTGACGTGACATGGTGACCCATCCCACCTACGTGTCTTACTTCCCTGAAGGAGAATGGCAGGGACGTTTCCTGAGACAGGGAGCGTCCCTGATAGTGACAGGGACTCCCTGACAGGGAGTCCCTGTAATTCCCCTCTGGGACACGTAGGCAGGCACCCTGTCGACGTGTCAGTGACCTGTGCACAGGGACCCTGTCCACGTGTCAGTGTCACATGTAGTTCGTTGCACTCCTCCACTTCACTTTCCACTGGCACAGCATGGAGGGGAATGTCGCTTAGCCAATATTGTCGCACCACCACTCAACACTCCCTGTCGTGTCTCCTCTGCTCCTCCGCATTTTCGTGCAGAGCAATCAGCGCCGCCTCGCAATGGCTCGTGCATTCCCGGGCGGAGCCGGCCCTGCAGCGTCATCAGCTCGGCGCGACGATTGCCCCCCCTCTCGTTTCGGAAACACAAGACGGAGGGGAGGCACGAGGGGGAGCTGCGTCAGGACAGGCCGTCTCCTGCCGCCTCCGCTGGCACTGCCGCTCTGCCTTCTCCTGCTGCTGACCGTTCGCCGAGGCGGAGGTGGAGCCCTCGCTCAGGACTGCCTGGGCGAGAACTTTTGTCCCATCTGCGACCAGCCCGGCTACGCCATCACCGGCAGCTACACGTACGGCAGCATGGTGACGAGGAGCACGGATGGGTGCCGCGAGGCCTGCCGCGTGGGAGGCTTTGTCTACTTCCAGTACATCGACGTGGCCGGGGCGTGCCTGTGCTTCCCGGACAACGGCCCCTGCCCGATAACAGGTAACGGTTTCAGCGTCATTGGTCGGACTGCACCTCTTGCGTCCTCCCCGCCTAGCCCCAGCCCTCCCGCAGTCTCCTCCAGCTCCCCTCCGCCTAGCCCCAGCCCTCCTGCAGTCTCCTCCAGCCCCCCTCCGCCTAGCCCCAGCCCTCCTCTACTCAACAAAAGCCCTCCTCCACCCAGCAACAGCCCACCTCAAGTCAGCCCCAGCCCTCCTCCACCCAGCAACAGCCCACCTCAAGTCAGCCCCAGCCCTCCTCCACCCAGCAACAGCC
The DNA here is from genome assembly GCA_023375785.1 of Penium margaritaceum. Lineage (NCBI taxonomy): Eukaryota > Viridiplantae > Streptophyta > Zygnematophyceae > Desmidiales > Peniaceae > Penium > Penium margaritaceum. Next base: position 139,920 of record SZWC01005211.1, read on the forward strand.
CACCTCAAGTCAGCCCCAGCCCTCCTCCACCCAGCAACAGCCCACCTCAAGTCAGCCCCAGCCCTCCTCCACCCAGCAACAGCCCACCTCAAGTCAGCCCCAGCCCTCCTCCACCCAGCAACAGCCCACCTCAAGTCAGCCCCAGCCCTCCTCCACCCAGCAACAGCCCACCTCAAGTCAGCCCCAGCCCTCCTCCACCCAGCAACAGCCCACCTCAAGTCAGCCCCAGCCCTCCTCCACCCAGCAACAGCCCACCTCAAGTCAGCCCCAGCCCTCCTCCACCCAGCAACAGCCCACCTCCTCCCCCTCCTAGCCCCCTTCCACCAGCCTCCCCCTCTCCACCTCCCCTCGGCCCTCAGCCACCCAGGAGCCCTCCTTCGTCACCCCCTCCGGCACCAAGGTCCAGCCCTCCTCCACGCCTGCCCTCAGCCCCAACCGGTCCAACGCCATGCAAGCCCGCGGCTGGACCACCCAGCCTGTGCCACGTGTGTCGGCTCGTGGCAGGAAAGAGGCCTGGGTCTGTGTGCAAGGTGCCGTGGAGCGACTGGGCGTACGTGCCCGCCTGTCAGGGCTATCTCTGCGTCTGCAAGTGGCATCAGTATGGGCAGCCGGTCAGGTCCAGTGTAGGGGTGCTCCTCTGCTGCAGCAACTATCGCGGTAACTTCCGCTTCTGAATTGTGTGTGTATGTTTCAATGTGTACCATTCAAGTCTGTCCGATGTCTTGAACAAACTTGCTGGGAGGATTGTGGTGGGGAGGGGGGGAGGAATGACTGAGGGGAAGGTCCTCTTCTTAACCCATGGAAACTGCATCCAGGAAATAGTTTGAAGCAAGCAAGCTACTTGACTGCCTGGTCTCGTGCCGCAGCCTCCGACCCATAGGCTACGAATTGAAGTCCACAATTTAGGAACGGATTACTTCCCTAAGGACTCATGACCACATGGCAGTCGTGACATGAAAGACTTGAAACCAGTGGACTTGAGTCCCTTCATGCATATGTTTTGTCCCCGGCATGCAAAAAATCTAATAAATCCGAGGGTTGATTTGAACGTCACCACACGGCAGAGACAAAACAGGCATGTGGTCAAACAATTGACGTGGTTTGGTTGACCAACTTTCTGCTGTGGCTGAGCCGACTGCCCACCGGTGTCGTACGGCACATGCCTGCTAGTACGGCTCACCACCACNCTACCCGGTCGTCGCAACCGGTCAACCCCGTCGCGACCTCTCCTCCTCCTCTTTTTCTTCTTTTTTTTGTGTTTTTCTCTCTCCGTCCGTCGCGCGGTCAAGGAGACCGCCACCCGACGGCTCGCGTCGGCGGGTTTCGCCACCACACCGCCAACATAGCTCACCTCCTCCCCCTCCTAGCCCCCTTCCACCAGCCTCCCCCTCTCCACCTCCCCTCGGTCCTCAGCCACCCAGGAGCCCTCCTTCGTCACCCCCTCCGGCGCCAAGGTCCAGCCCTCCTCCACGCCTGCCCTCAGCCCCAACCGGTCCAACTCCATGCAAGCCCGCGGCTGGACCACCCAGCCTGTGCCACGTGTGTCGGCTCGCGGTAGGAAAGAGGCCCGGATCTGTGTGCAAGGTGCCGTGGAGCGACTGGGCGTACGTGCCCGCCTGTCAGGGCTACCTCTGCGTCTGCAAGTGGCATCAGTATGGGCAGCCGGTCAGGTCCAGTGTAGGGGTGCTCCTCCGCTGCAGCAACTATCGCGGTAACTTCCGCTTCTGACTTGTGCGTGTATGTTTCAATGTGTACCATTCAAGTCTGTCCGATGTCTTGAACAAACTTGTTGGGAGGATTGTGGTGGGGAGGGGGGGAGGAATGACTGAGGGGCAGGTCCTCTTCTTAACCCATGGAAACTGCATCCAGGAAATAGTTTGAAGCAAGCAAGCTACTTTGACTGCCTGGTCTCGTGCCGCAGCCTCCGACCCATGGTCTATGAATTGAAGTCCACAATTTAGGAACGGATTACTTCCCTAAGGACTCATGACCACATGGCAGTCGTGACATAAAAGACTTGGAACCAGTGGACTTGAGTCCCTTCATGCATATGTTTTGTCCCCGGCATGCAAAAAATCTAATAAATCCGAGGGTTGATTTGAACGTCACCACACGGCAGAGACAAAACAGGCATGTGGTCAAACAATTGACGTGGTTTGGTTGACCAACTTTCTGCTGTGGCTGAGCCGACTGCCCACCGGTGTNTTCCAAACAGGTCCTCAAGATTGATTAGGTTCAGAGTCACTTCATCAGTGGCGCTGAATTCATGCATGTTCAAGAATATTGTGGACTCGTCCAAGTGAACACTCCATTTGATGCAGAAGCAGCTGGCACACATTCCCTGGGGTCTGGCTCGGCCTCATGGATTCAGCCGATAGCGGCTGACGGATCTTTTCAGAAAATCTGACAGCATGACCCTTGCAGGATCGTCACCTGGTAACAAGCCAATGTGACTACTATCACACACGTGTAAATCCGCTCACATCAACCTTCCATTGTATGTGAACATGCATGGATTCACTGGTGAATCACAGAGTCTCAATACCTGGAGAAATAGGTGAACATGTTAAGAAAATGCATCTGTTTTTGCACTATTCTCTCTGACTGCAATGCACCTTGTCATTGGTGAGACTGCGATAGATCTGGGCCAGTCTGGGTGTTACATCTCCATTGGGAACTACTCATGGACAGCTTCACTGTCAATCTCTGTTGTATGGAAGTGTATCCTTGTGTGAAAAAATCAGGAGGTCAAAGTATTTTGGCCCCGTTGTGATCACGAACGAGCACAGGAGTGGTTCCCCGAGGTTGTAATTGCTTCAAGTCCCAAAGATGACCGACTCATGGAGTGACAATGCCGTGCTTTGTTGCCACTCTGGAGATTGTACTCCACAATGTGTCAAAGACCACTTGACATTTTTTTCCCCATGGTTTTAGTAAGGCTAGAGCAATGCACAAAAGGGAGGTTCGTGGAAGAATGGACATGTCTGATTGGGTTCCTAGGCCCGTTGAGAAGACGTCTGCGAAATCGCGGTTAACGAGTGAGTATGGGTACATTTCTTGCAGAACTTCAGGCTGAGTGAATAGTGTGAGAAACGGTTAAGGTGGAGGAGCTCCAAAACAGATAAAAAAACATCAACACACTGTATGGACTATCAAAACTAGGATGCACTTACTGGTGGTTCCATTATTCCCCCTCTCCTTCGCCTTGTCCAGGGTTCAAGTTGGGTGAAATCGTAAGAGAAGTACTCAAATTGCTGTTTCCAGGGAATGCGTGAGAGCTAGTTTTGCCCCTTAGTGCGTGTTAAGACTTCCCAGACATCTGGATGGCACTTGCATTTGCCCTACCACATGGATAGTTGGGCGACACTGCACGGAACCAGTGTACCAAATTCAGCATTTTTTTTTAAAGAAAAACGGTGTTGGGTGACATTTCAGTAAGTTCAGCAATTGAACTTTTCAGCGCCGCCAGAAATGTTTGGCCATGAGTCTTTCAGGGAGCAAATTACCTCCATGGATTGTGGCCTTGAGTGACTAGTCTGTGGTTTTTGGGAAGTGGACACTTGGCGCTCTCATCAAATCATTTCCTAGGCTCAGCTTTCATGGGACAATGACACATCTTCCTCCCTCCATCATCTCTTCAACCCCGTCACCCACTCCCTCCTAAGGAATTCCAAATGAGTCTCTNTTTTAAAGAAAAACGGTGTTGGGTGACATTTCAGTAAGTTCAGCAATTGAACTTTTCAGCGCCGCCAGAAATGTTTGGCCATGAGTCTTTCAGGGAGCATATTACCTCCATGGATTGTGGCCTTGAGTGACTAGTCTGTGGTTTTTGGGAAGTGGACACTTGGCGCTCTCATCAAATCATTTCCTAGGCTCAGCTTTCATGGGACAATGACACATCTTCCTCCCTCCATCATCTCTTCAACCCCGTCACCCACTCCCTCCTAAGGAATTCCAAATGAGTCTCTCACAGGTCATAGACACCGATAGCTATCGTGGCGGGTCGCGACGAACCAAGTGCGGGCTCGATCACGGCCCGCCNCGCGTTTGCAAGGGCTTGTGATCCGTAGGTTCCTCTCGATATGTGGTTGGATGTCACACATCGGCAGGGAGTGGGGGGAAGGGGTCTTACCGCTCAGGTTTGAGTTTGCAAATTTAAGGGTAAGTGCCTCTAACCCCACGAAGCTGAGCCTCATTGGTTGGGATCATCCAATACATCCCGTCGTTTAAGGCCTCCATCGATGGGGTCTTTGCAAAAATATACATTCAAGACTGCCTTTCCTTGAGCGCGTGCTTCTGTGGTCCCAAAATGTACTCGAACTTTGTTTTTAAAGTTATTTCATAATTCGTTAATAGTTCCCGCCTTGCATTTTGATTTCAGTACAAATGTGAAAGCACACTTTGAAAAGATTGGGGGTTTTCAACAGTTTGTCACCTCAGTTTATTCTCTCTCAACGTACAATCAAACGGATCGCATTCACAAAAACGTTATTGACGTTCTAGCCGATCATATCGGCGATACCGACACTCTCACTCGCGCGGAATCCAGTCGATCGCTAATCGGATCGATGCCGCGTCGCTCGGGAACCGCAACCAATTTACCCATTCTGTCGGTCTCGTTTGGAACTCCTTACTCTCTCCCCCTCCCCCCCCCCCCCCCCCCCCCCC
>SZWC01005211.1:145253-159267 GCA_023375785.1 Penium margaritaceum
GGAGGGCTGGGGCTAGGCGGAGGGGGGCTGGAGGTCACTGCAGGAGGGTTGGGTGAGCCTGCGGGAGGGGTGGCAAGAGTTGTCGGACCTAAGGTACCAGAACCCGCGAATACACCGCAGATGCCGCCGTTGTCCCGGTAGCAGAGGCATCGCACGGCGGTGTCCACGAACCAGAAGAAGACGTAGCCGCCCTCGCGGCAGGCCTCGCGGCACCCTTCAGTGCCTACCGTAGCCATACTCACGGACGTGGGGCTGCCGGTCATGCCGTAGCCAGACTTGTCGCAGATGGGACAAAATCTCTCGCCCAGGCATTCGTTAAAGTTGTCCTGAGCTTGGGCTCCTCCTCCTCGGCGACCGGTTAGCAGCAGCAGAAGACAGAGCGACAGTGCCTGCATAGGCGACAGGAGACGGTCTGTCCTGACGCCGCTAAGCCTCGTGCCTCTCCTCCGTCCTGTGTTTCCAAAACGGATTGGGTGGCGGTCGTGCTGAGATGCTGGTAGGGATGATGACGCTGCAGAGCCAGCCCCGCACGTGAATGCACGAGCCATTACGAGGCGGCGCTGATTACCCTGCAGGAAAATCGCGAAGGAGAAGAGACGACATAGGAGGAGTGTGACTCCTGATGTACAGCAGACGTTCTCCATGCTGTGTCCGCGGAAAGCGGAGGACACGTAGTGCAACGAGCTTCATATGACACATAGAGAGGGAGCGTCCCCGACATTTTCCTCAGGGATTCAAGACGCGTGGCTGGGATGCGATGGCTGGTGTGTCACAGGCACACCCGCTAACGTCCCGCCGAGTCGCCCCTGAACGAGCGTTCATTGCTCGCGACACGCAATTCATTCGCCAGGGTTTAGGTGTGCGTAGACGGGGAGCGACGCACAAGCGAAAGGTCGTCCTCCTAACGCGGACAGAATACACGAGCGAGACTGTCGCGGCGAAAAGCAACAACAAAGGGAATACAGCAGGAAAAGATGGGTCACCCACCGACCGTGGGTGGGTCGGCGGCGCTAAACACGCCCTCGACTTTGCTGGCAGTCGCCNCCACTGATATCTGCCTTGTCTGCACGTCGTTGGATGTGCAGATATTCCGCTTGCCTTTGGCTGTGTCCGTGCCGATAAACCACCTTTTTTTTAGTCCAAGTGGGCAAGTCGACGCGTTTGCAAGGGCTTGTGATCCGTAGGTTCCTCTCGATATGTGGTTGGATGTCACACATCGGCAGGGAGTGGGGGGAAGGGGTCTTACCGCTCAGGTTTGAGTTTGCAAATTTAAGGGTAAGTGCCTCTAACCCCACGAAGCTGAGCCTCATTGGTTGGGATCATCCAATACATCCCGTCGTTTAAGGCCTCCATCGATGGGGTCTTTGCAAAAATATACATTCAAGACTGCCTTTCCTTGAGCGCGTGCTTTTGTGGTCCCAAAATGTACTCGAACTTTGTTTTTAAAGTTATTTCATAATTCGTTAATAGTTCCCGCCTTGCATTTTGATTTCAGTACAAATGTGAAAGCACACTTTGAAAAGATTGGGGGTGTTCAACAGTTTGTCACCTCAGTTTATTCTCTCTCAACGTACAATCAAACGGATCGCATTCANGATGGCTGGTGTGTCACAGGCACACCCGCTAACGTCCCGCCGAGTCGCCCCTGAACGAGCGTTCATTGCTCGCGACACGCAATTCATTCGCCAGGGTTTAGGTGTGCGTAGACGGGGAGCGACGCACAAGCGAAAGGTCGTCCTCCTAACGCGGACAGAATACACGAGCGAGACTGTCGCGGCGAAAAGCAACAACAAAGGGAATACAGCAGGAAAAGATGGGTCACCCACCGACCGTGGGTGGGTCGGCGGCGCTAAACACGCCCTCGACTTTGCTGGCAGTCGCCCGCGACTCCCAGCCACATACGCGACTCAGTCGCGTATGTGCACGCGGTAACCTGGTTCTGGCACAAGGTTCCAATCATCGCGGGCCAGGGAAAAGGCCTCCTCAGGCACTTACACGTTAGCGTCGGCGGCAGGGTCAAGCAGGACGCTTTCTTTCCTCGTGAGCCTTGTGAGGCAGACGCCACAGAGAAGCGTTGAGGCGACAGCATTAGGGGCCTGAACGCTGGGGGTCTGGCACCTAGCGTTCAGCGGTATAGAACCGCGATACACCGCCACGGCTTACCAGCCTTGGTTCCGCGACCGAAGGAGAGTCGCTGCGTATCACCAGGGGACATGTGATGCGTGACAACCAAGCCGGTGCACTCGCAAACAAAAGTTCACGAGCGCTTGTCTCAACAAATAGTTAGTGGGACAGACTGTCACTGACAGTGATGTGGGTGGGGCCGAGCTTGAGGCAGTATCGCGCCGCAGGGATGCTGGGAAACTAGCAGCCAGCGGCGATGATGCAGGTCCAAGCTTTTCCTCCCTCAATTTTGCCCAGTGCCCCCCTCAAAGAGGGGTTGTGTAGTTTCATTGACAATGAAACAGCTCTATGCAGGAAATCAACTCGCAGTTGCTGGCAAAAGTCACGATTTCGTATGCAATCGTCGCAATTTGGAGCGTCCGAGAAGAGCTTTTGCCGTGCTGCAATGCATGAAGGCAATCGTCCCCATCCATGTATGTTTTGTCTTCTAGCGATGTGCAATATGTTGCACGCCTTGCNGAGGGCTGGGGCTAGGCGGAGGGGGGCTGGAGGAGACTGCGGGAGGGCTGGGGCTAGGCGGAGGGGGGCTGGAGGAGACTGCGGGAGGGCTGGGGCTAGGCGGAGGGGGGCTGGAGGTGACTGCAGGAGGGTTGGGTGAGCCTGGGGGAGGGGTGGCAAGAGTTGTCGGACCTAAGGTACCAGAACCCGCGAATACACCGCAGATGCCGCCGTTGTCCCGGTAGCAGAGGCATCGCACGGCGGTGTCAACGAACCAGAAGAAGACGTAGCCGCCCTCGCGGCAGGCCTCGCGGCACCCTTCAGTGCCTACCGTAGCCATGCTCACGGACGTGGGGCTGCCGGTCATGCCGTAGCCAGACTTATCGCAGATGGGACAAAATCTCTCGCCCAGGCATTCGTTGAAATTGTCCTGGGCTTGGGCTCCTCCTCCTCGGCGACCGGTTAGCAGCACCAGAAGAAACAGCGGCAGTGCCAGCACAGGCGACAGGAGACGGTCTGTCCTGACGCTGCTCAGCTGCGTGCCTCTCCTCCGTCCTGTATTTCTGGAACGGATTGGGCGGCAGTCGTGCTGAGATGCTGGTAGGGATGATGACGCTGCAGAGCCAGCCCCGCACGTGAATGCACGAGCCATTACGAGGCGGCGCTGATTACCCTGCAGGAAAATCGCGAAGGAGAAGAGACGACACAGGAGGAGTGTGACTCCTGATGTACAGTACAGCAGACGTTCTCCATGCTGTGTCCGCGGAAAGCGGAGGACACGTAGTGTAACGAGCTTCATGTGACACATAGAGAGGGAGCGTCCCGGACATTTTCCTCAGGGATTCAAGAGGCGTGGCTGGGATGCGATGGCTGGCTGGTGTGTCACATGCACACCCGGTAACGTCCCGCTGAGTCACCCCTGAACGAGCGTTCATTGCTCGCGACACGCAATTCATTCGCCAGGGTTTAGGTGTGCGTAGACGGGGAGCGACGCACAAGCGAAAGGTCGTCCTCCTAACGCGGACAGAGTACACGAGCGAGACTATCCCGGCGAAAACCAACAACAAAGGGAATACAGCAGTCCAGCAGGCAAAGATGGGGTCACCCACCGACCGTGGGTGGGTCGGCGGCGCTAAACACGCCGTCGAGTTTGCTGGCAGTCGCCGCGACTCCCAGCCACATACGCGACTCAGTCGAGTATGTGCACGCGGTGACCTGGTTCTGGCACAAGGTTCCAATCATCGCGGGCCAGGGAAAAGGCCTCCTCAGGCACTTACACGTTAGCGTCGGCGGCAGGGTCAAGCAGGACGCTTTCTTTCCTCGTGAGCCTTGTGAGGCAGACGCCACAGAGAAGCGTTGAGGCGACAGCACTAGGGGCCTGAACGCTGGGGGTCTGGCACCTAGCGTTCCGCGGTATAGAACCGCGATACACCACCACGGCTTACCAGCCTTGGTTCCGCAACCGGAGGAAAGTCGCTGCGACTCACCAGGGGACATCTGATGCTTGACAATCAAGCCGGCGCTTGTCTCAACAAATAGTTCGTGGGACAGACAGTCACTGACAGTGATGTGGGTGGGGCCGAGCTTGAGGCAGTATCGCGCCGCAGGGATGCTGGGCAACTAGCAGCCAGCGGCGATGATGCAGGTCCAAGCTTTTCCTCCCTCAATTTAGCCCAGTCCCCCCCTCAAAGAGGGGTTGTGTAGTTTGATTGACAATGAAACAGCTTTATGCAGGAAATCAACTCGCAGCTACTGTAGAAAGGAGATGTTAGTTGCTGGAAAAAGTCACGATTTCGTATGCAATCGTCGCAATTTGGAGCGTCCGAGAAGAGCTTTTCGCCGTGCTGCAATGCATGAAGGAAATCGTCCCCATCCATGTATGTTTTGTCTTCTAGCGATGTGCAATATGTTGCACGCCTTGCTGGAACTCCAAGAGAGAATCGACGGAAACATGCCGGTGAGCTCCGCATCCGCACACAGTGCTCGGATTTTCATACATATGGTGCTTTTTCATGGCCTACGGTCCACGAGCATGCGAGACTCTTGCGCACAAGGCCTCGATTCAACAGAAATCTCGCGCTACAACTGCGATGTATTTCGGTGTCATCGCGATGTGTACATCTCAGTCATAAATGGACAGGCCCTAGAAATTCCTAGCATCATGTGAAATCGCATGCAGCCGGGTCCAAGCTTTCCAAACACGTGCAGCAGCCTGACTGGAAGCAGCGGCAAGAAGAACATCCTGGCTGTTTGCAGCCTCCGCGGACAAGCAGTTACAATGGCCTTTCGAGGCGCGAGTGCGGACGTTTGCTTCGGAACCGTCCAAAAAGTGCCGCCCAGCCGTTCACGCGATGCGGTGGAGCATTGGCATCCTAGGGGGTGAATCGGCGCTTGTGATTCTTCTGTTGATTAATCTAGGGGGGAACCGGTTCAAATCAGCCGGACCTGGCTTCCGTGTCCGCAATTTTTGCGGGAGTAGCCCTTCCGACATCGGTGGCTGAACGTCCCGATTTTGCGGACGCGAACCTACTCCGATGGGCCAGCCCCCCGCTGCGCACCTCCAGAACAGAGCGACGTCAAGAGGCGCGTAAGATCTCAACCGATGTCGAGCCGGTGTTCAAAATGTGCTCGAACGCTGCAAATTTAGTGGATTTGTTGAAACAATTTTCAAAAAGGTTTGTAGATGAAGGTCTTTGTGGTGGGTCTTGGCTTTGATTCTTCTTTCCCCCGCCACATAGGATTTCAGGGTGAAAATCATCATGAATTGGCGGGGACCCATTAATTTCTCCTTTTGAATCTTCATAGGCTTTTTGACGCAATCGCGGGTATTTGCGAGTGCTCGCACACCTAGTCGCCACGCCGCCGCCCGTAAACCGAACCGGCGGGATCGCGGAATCGACAGCAAAATCAAAGCGCCGGTTCAACCCCTAGGCCGGGATCCGCGGGGCACCACGTTCCACTGTGCGCCTCCGTTTTGAACACCGTAAATCGCACAGTGTGCACAACGCAAAGAGTGTTCTACTGTTCACAATCGTGAACCTCCCCCATTGGCTCCTCGCGCCCTGTGCAACGAGCCAATGGTGGAGGACCACAATTGGAACCAGAACAAAAATATAACTTAGTGTTCAACTGGCGGTTTGCTTTATAGTTTTGCGTAGGGAAAATTATGGGGTCATATGTGGTTGTAAAACTCAACAAACTTCGCTGACGTTGCAGTCGACGTAAGCTTTTGAGAAGCTACCGCGTGGAAACAATTGGGAAAACGAAAAAGCTTTTTCTAGTTCGGTTGATCAAAACAGAAGATAAATGTCTGCTTCGTATGAAGAAACAGAGAAAGCCATTTCCGTCAAAGGAAAAGTCCTCTTTTGTCCATGGTTTAGCACTTCGTAGTTCATCCCATAGAACAGAAATTCCTATTTTGTCAACAGAAAATGTCTCGTTTCGTTCACCAAACAGGACTTTCCACTCGCATCAAACACATAAACCTAGTTTGGTGGCACCAAGCTGGTGAAAAAAAAGCAACACCCACGTGACTTCGACCGTCAAGTGGGTGATGACGTGCTTCCTGGTTATGTAGCCTCATCCTGTCTCACAACGCAGGGCGTTGCGCGTGCGCATGCCGGCTGCAGCCCTTGCCGGCGTGCACACACCACTGAATTACGCGGCAGGGGCAATGCTGCCCCGGCCGTCGGCTCCCGCTGGCCGCCCCCCTCCTCGCCGTTCCTGGACCGGGCGGGGGGGGGAGGGGGGGGTTGGGTGTGAGGTGGGGGGGACATGATTTTGCAACGTTAACGTAAGCCACACCTGAACATGCAGTCACGCCTTACACCTGAAGAGCTTACAAGATTGCATGCTGTACTTTTGGAGGCTTGCGGATCGCAGAATCTGTAAGTTGACCTGGAAAGGATGAAGCAGATTTATACACAAACAATTAAGCAACTTTTAAGGAGGACTCCTATAAAAAATCATTCTAGAAATCGACCGATAGATGGGATAACAAACCTAGAGCCGTATTTTAACAGAACTGGAGAGGATAGCAAAGAATTCAAATGAGGGCGTGTGACAACATTTCTGAATCAAAGCATGAGCTAAAGGGACACAGAAAGCAAAGCAAGCTTTCGTCATGCGAGCTTGCAGTGTGCGATGTAGGTTCGTAAATCGCTCCACGTCTTTCCACGCCCAATCCAATCGATTTCCTTCAACATCCAATCAGTATCTAGGGGTGAGGCTGGGTGTCTTTGAAATAGGTCATTGGACGCGATTAGACAGTTCGTTGCGCATTTTGTTGAAGGACATGTGGAGTCCACGAATTGCAGGCTGCATAGCAGTCATCATCATCGCTGCTCAAAAGACTGGCGTAGCCGTTCAGATCCGGAGCGTCTCTTCCCGAACGCGGACGCATGTCAAGGTTTCAACTAAGGATATTCGCATGGGATTGGTGGAGACAGGGATTGTTGGGCCGATTCCATTCAGTTATCAATGTTTTGTGTGGGGCCCGCTAGGATTCTTGGAGGAGGAAAGCCTTGAGTTTATCCGGACGGATCAACGTGGCGTGCCAAGCTACGCAACCTAGAAATTGTAAGGCTAAAACCACGCAGATAGGAGGTTGTGCTCATCGCACAAATCGATTTTTGAGGAGCCCCAATGACCTTATTCAACGACACCCATCCTCACCCTAGGTTTGTCCTTCGTCCTTCATTCTGGGATCAAACAAGCGCACAATGATTGACGATGTTGACATAAAAAAACAAGCCATTTCTGCAAAACAACTCATTCATGCTCGTTGCAGGCATCTCCTACTTAAATCCGTTGGCAAAACTATAAAACTAGAAAACCTCAAAGACATATGCTTGCACAAACATCTCCATGTCTGTACAAAACAATAGATACCATATGGGAAATCATCCGAAAAACAAGTAAAGATGTAAACATAAACAATATTTTTAAAAATCATAAAAAACTTCATGTTTTCATAGTACTCTCAATGAATCCACGTAAAGTCTAACATCAATTACTTGAGAAAAAATGCACAAGAAAACTCTATACATATGTGTATCTATCTATTTTCATATCTGTGGTTCCATCTAAATTCTCATCTCACCTTAAAATTAAATGTGTGAAACAAAAAACATTATGAAACACACGACTACAAATCAGCAATTTCATGTCTCTAGAGAAATGTTTTGGCAAACAATAAAAGGAAATCCATGCCATTGCTAATCATCCATTCCATAACCATACCTATCCTTTATTGTCAAATCAAATAATAGAAGGTAATCATGTCATTTGTAATACATATACCTTCACAAAGACACAAACATACAATTGTTTGAAGATGTACCATCATATTAATGTTCATGCACAAGTAGACTGACTTTTCTGGATCTATGGGTACATTCCTTTTCATGGCATTTAATCAACCAACATACATATTCAACAGAATAAAATTACATACAGGTATTTGAAGTAAAACAGACAACACGACATGGGATTGAGAAAAACTAACATTATGCTTATACAAAAGAGAGGAAATATCATTGTTATCAAACTTTGTATTGCAAAGTATCTATTCTCAAATAATACTATCAGTTTTCCATGTAGATGAGAGGTACTGCTCTCAAAAGATTTCACAATAACCGAGCGTCACCACAAAAACTTTTAGGATGTACACAACACTCACCATGTCTTTCGGACATGATGTCTTCCAAGGGGTTGTTGCCAAGGTGTTAACTCCCTGCAACATTGTTAGTACGTGCAACCTACTACTTTGACATCAGTCGTCTCGGGTTGCAACCATGTGTTCATGACCATGCGTAGGTCCAATAGACCTCTTTCAGCACCTCTAGGTTGGTTGGCTCAACTCAACCAAGCTCCACTAAGCCCATGAAACTCACATGATAGCTTCATCTTGGGGTTGGGAGGCACCAAGGTCCTAAGACAAGGTTGCTAAGCACACTTATTTTTTCTTTCAAAGCTTGCACTCATCTTTGAAGGAGGCAGCATCGGTCGTCGGGCATGCACAAATACCGTCAAATTCCATCATTGGACTTGTCAATGCTCTGACCTAGATGATCTTGGTCTCAGTTATCATCCCCAAATTTCTGTCTTAAATGAGAAAAGTAGGCTACCGCTCCTGTCCCTGTCAAAAGGGTTGATTTAGATAACCAATCTCAACAGCCGTGGATTCTATTCACGAACAAAGTGTTCATCATACGGTATTCACCAAACCAGTGTACAACGATCACAATCATTGCCGTACAAGTTGGAAGAACACCTTTCAAGTGTCAATTCCATGTGATTGTGACTGAACACCTCGGAATCACATCCTATGAGCTTGGAACAACCAGTTCAAAAGTTCTTCTATGCTAATGTCGTCAATTCCTAAGTTTCCATTTGGAAATCCGTCACAGATTGTGTTTGCCAAGTAAAACAAAACGTGTAGTTCAATATCTTCTATTGTGTACACTCAGTACTTCCACTCAACATACTATTTTCTGTATGCCTCACTTAAGACCCTTGTAGAGGGGATCACCCTCATCAAAGACATCCCATAAACAACCACTAATGTGGATACCACCCCAACGGTATCTAAAAAAATGTACTTCCATAAGGCAATGTACTTCAATTAAACCATCTACAAAGCCCAGGGCTTTCAATCGCTTTACCATGCTTTGCATGTCATCAAAGCATGGTTCAAATAGACCGTAATTGCTATGATATCTCTCGGAGATTGGCTTTGTTCTAACAAATCGGATAGCCGGTGCTACACTATGCCTTTGGAATGATTGGAATCCACATGATGTTTGAGGAGCGTGACGTACACAACTTGTGTGTTGTGTCACGATGCCTTCAACTTTGAGACGTTTCTCCATACATTAAAAGAATCTTATGAAAAATGTTGTTTTTCCAGGTCAATATTCAAGAGTACTCAAATAAGGATTTAGTTACAACGCACTCATCATTATTTTACCAGAATGTTGATTATGAGTTGTCATGTGGTCCGTCGAACCACCAAGATATAGATGCTAGCACACTTTTATCTTAAAGTTATCTGCTTGAAGATTGTCTCCACGGTAATAAACTTCGAGAGAAAAAACTTGACCTTGACATGATCCAAATTTATGTCGTAGTTGGTTTCTTCATAACTCTTCGAAGCACCATTAGTAGAAAATGAGTGTCGCTCATTTTCTCTGAAATGGATTTATCATATAACTATGGGTGAACTCATGCCACCGTCATCAGTTCACATACTTTTTTCTATGAATGTCCATGACGTCCACTCATTGAGTGATGATAGACTGAAGATGTCACCTTCAACGTTCTTAGTATTTGACATTATGTCGATCTCGTCAAACGCTAGAATTCACTCTTGTGATCTTCGACCACCACATAGCGGCGTCTCAAATCTTTGAGGACCCATCAAAGATTCTCCCCCCTCTCTAGAACATTTACATCCCCCATTGAGAAAAATCCTTGTCTTCTGAATAGGGTTGTGAGTACAATCATGTACGTATTCATTGTCCCCACCAGTCGAGTACTACAATATGTATGCATCACTCACTGAGTGATAGGGTATCAATGGTTTTTCCATTGAGACTTTATTCAAGGATGTTATCCTTGACACGTTAATTCATGGATCAATGCGTGCATCCACCATGGTTAATGTTGCACAGAATCTCTGAAAGGTAGTTATACATCCAGTACACACTGTGTATAGGCAGCGTGATGTCAATCCTTGAGGATTGAAGTCGGCGTGCCAACACTGGTCTGTTTTACATCTCATGAAATATTAATAACATGGGCTTAGTCATGAAATGATTGTAATTTCCTTTTAGCATTGTAGCAACTGGATGTGCGACTGTTGTAGAACACGTCATGTGCACAGCAAAACACTTGTTAGGTGAGATGGTGTCGCTGTTTTTATATAACACTTTGGCTGATATTGTTAGCTTGTTCAAACGTCACAAAACTGTTGTGATCATTCGCCCAACAAAATTATCACTTGATGTCACGATAAACGTACCAAATGATCATGGATAAGGTTTTTGTGCATGTCGCGCACCTTGTCCAAGCATGCTGTGCACCAAATTTCATGTGGTTGAAGTACCATGGCATGAATTGCATACCTTGACCCATTGAAAGAGGGTTGTCTCTAGCACTTGGTCATGCGCTTTGACCTCCTGGGGTCACGCAAGTCATGCACTTTTTGGAACTAGTGCTCAACCAACGGAGCTTTTGTAGCATGTTCCATCTATGGATACTGCAAAATTCGTCCACCTTTAGCATTTTCCAAATTTGAGGAAATCGTCCTCATGACACATGTGATTTATCCGTATTAAAACTTGGTTTGTACTTCTTTTAGAAGTATCTTTCCATACAACCATCGGCTGGGCAAAGATTCTAAACTTCATATGGTCGTCACTGTCGGTGACCACCAAGATCATTGGGTTTTCTTGTACACTGTTTGAGAATACATCTGATCATCACAAATGAGTGTGATTTTTTTCCAGTCATTCCCCCTGGTTCTCTATTTGAAGAATTCGATAATTTGACCATCCTTAACCTCCTCAATTTGCCTTACAAACGTCAGACGGTGTATTTTTGGCACTTGAACTAGCATTTTTGATGTACTTGCCTGTAGAACCACTCCGTGTATACATCGTATGTTTCATTTGGTGGTCTACCGCAAGCTAGCATGACTAGGTAAAGAGTTAGCTAGTTCTTGACAGTGGATGCAACGGGGTGCGATCGGCACATATGTTATCGATACAACCGCATCTTATGACATATGTTGTACCATTGGCACTAGCAAAGCTAGTCCAACCTCTTGGGGTTTTTGGACTCAGTAGTGAAAAAATCAATGCGTGCTCCGATACACCAAGGGGGTCTTGTTGCTGTCCAAGATCTCTGTGCCCAGCAAGAAAACCCTGTACTCCAATGTTTTCTTGTGGAAGACTGGAATCAAACTTGCAATTGACAAGACTATCAAGCACATGTATGGTACAAGGAAAGAACGGCGAAACAAAGCTCAGTTCAATGCTCTAACACAACCTGCCCCATCCAAGGGCGCAACACCTTGCTAGGTCGTCAAGGCTGTCGTTGCAAGCCATAGTTTTAGGTGAAGTGGCCTCCAGGTTGTCAAGGCAGCCTCCTCTCCACTCTGGCAGCCACTGTTAGACCTACTGGGTCGTCAGAAGACTTCTGATCCTCCTAAACAAGTTGTCAGAGTGCTGCCAGGCTTACTAGGTCGACACAAGGGGACTCCAACAAATTATTTCTTGACTCGATCAGCACTGCATGGGCAGAGTTGACGCTAGACACTAACTCTGGGCTGAACGCCTAGACATAGCTCCTAGCTCAGAGATGAGCAACGTCCAGAGAGGCAGCAGTAGTAACGCTGCTCTCCAGTCTTGGGCGTAGTCTGGCCACCTCTTCTAGGTATTCAGGCCTTCAGGTAGTCAGGGGCGTCTTCCAACCCAGGCTAGCAGAAGGCTGCCACGCTGACATGGGTCTTTAGGTGAGAGAGTGACTGCAGAGTCTTCGTCTGAGGCGTTGTCTCGCAAAGAAGGACTGCTGGTGCAACTGGTAGAGTTGATGAAGTTGCTACTGAAGTTGTGTGGGAGTTGTTGGAGTTACTGGACTGACTCAGTCCAGTTGGCTTTTATACTAGGATCTTGGCAAGTTGACCAACTACTCTGTGCCTAGAGGAAGCTTCCTGCTACAAGGTCGTACCTTCATCCTTAAGGAATCT
Organism: Penium margaritaceum; assembly: GCA_023375785.1. NCBI lineage: Eukaryota > Viridiplantae > Streptophyta > Zygnematophyceae > Desmidiales > Peniaceae > Penium > Penium margaritaceum. The sequence continues at coordinate 157,627 of SZWC01005211.1, forward strand.
TCCCGGTCCAAGGCACGCAGATTCCTTCTCAAGGAAGCTTCCTGAATGCTGGCAACTTGGCCGTGGTCCCAGCCGCTGAGTAGTGCCTGTTGTTGCTGACGCAGGGCGGTCCGCACTCTTGGCTCCGCATGCAACTGTTGGGTCATGCATGTAGTAGCTAATGTAGCTGCAGAGTCGTGCATGTGGTAGTTGATGCAATGCTGAGTCATGCATGTACCACCTGATGCAGAGTGGTCCCTGCTCCAGAGATATGCTTGCACATGCTGATGCAAGTGGTCCCAGCAGTCCAGTCAAGTGTAGCCCCACCTTGACTGGTCTAGGTCAAGTACCTAGCAGTGCTTGCTTGCACTGCGCAGCTGCTGACCAAGCTGGGCCAGCAGGCATGCACAACCCTGCTGTACATGCAGCACTAAAATATCCAGGCTCCTTTAGCCCCCTTGGAAATGCATGCCAGAATTAAATCTGTTCTGTACATCAGAAATTCCTGGTCAAGCCGCACCCGGGTATTTACGAATACACATCCGTAACTTCGCGTACAAACCTCTGATTGTTGATCCGACTGCGCCATGTTGAAGCTCTCGCTCAACGCAGTTATCGCTCACACTAACACAACGTAACTCAAGGATTTGACCAATGTACTTGTTGGCCATCCATTCATCACTCATGGTAATTGTGTGTTTGGCACTCTACTCAATACTACGAGTGCATTTTCCATGTTGGTAATGTTCCAAGTGCAACCCGTACTTGTCAACTATGTGTAATTGACCTTCGAGCTTAGATTTCTACCATTGCGTGTGTGTTGAGTGCGATTAGCACTCACCTTCTCGTTTTTATCAAAATCCAAGCACCAATGACTTACTGAGCATCCTTGGTGCAATCAGCACCCACGTGGATATGCAATTGGGATTTGCTTTGGTCATATGTGTGGAGACCACGAGTAGTGCATTTGGCACTAGCAGCACGAATGCATTCAGCATCCGTGATTATATTGCAACTGGCAACCCTTTCATTATTTTACTGGTGTGTTCAACACCAAAAACAATTCTGCAACCAACACTTGTGCTGTTGCCAAAAGTGAAACCAACACTTACGTAAAGGATGTGGTCCATGCCCATGTAATCGTGCAATCGACACTCATGCAGTCCGCATATTTTGTGTTATTACAGCAAGTAGGTGAGTCATCGAGTTTTCGTAGCACGTTTGGTGCTTGTATCATTTTTCATCAAGAATGTTTCTCGATACACGTCACCAATGTGATTTTGCAACCTTGTGCATTCAGTAATCGTTGTTTCACGTAACATAAGCTTTTTAGTGCATGTTAAACCTGTATTGATCCATGGAATGGATTTTTTCATGGGCATTCCCCTGGATGTTCTCACAAAATACCCCAAGTTTTGAGGTTAATGCTCAAAACGTGCAGCATTTTTGGTTCTATATTTCATGCATTGAAGCATTTCCAATTGAATTCAGCTTAGGAAATGGAGAACCGTTGGTTTTTTCATCTTCATCTTCGAACATACACATACACATACACATACACATACACATACACATACACATACACATACGCATACACATACACATACACATACACATACACATGCACATACACATACACATACACATACACATACACATACA
>SZWC01005212.1:50622-89539 GCA_023375785.1 Penium margaritaceum
CCTCCAGCACCACCTTCGCTCCCTCCTCTCAGCCCCCGGCCTCCAAGAGCCGCCTTAACTACCTCGCCCGCCCTCTGCGAGTCCTCCTGCTGCTGATCCGCAGAATTTCGCACCTGCCCGGCTGAAGAGCACATTCAGCAGGCTCTGTAGGACGTGACGCAGCTGCGACGCCTAAACCCCTGCTGCACGGCAGCAACTGCGCTAACACTTTCTCTGTTCCCGCTGAGAGCAGCACCACTAACGGAAGACCAACGGCACGCGCAGACAACGAGTTGTGTGAGAGGCATCTTTAGCGGTCGGACGAGGCGCATGGATGACCATTCAGAAAGGGGGTTTTCGCGCAAACAGCCCAATTTTTGCTCCGACGGCCGAGGGCAATTCAGCCACCTGCACTTGCCTTCCAGCGATTCCTTCTCGCACGTTCTCACAACTTCGGCCACTTTCGAGAAACATGAACAGAAGTGTCACAACCTTTAGGTCGACTTCTCCAGGCATCGAGATTTATAAAGATGCATCTCGCATCTTCGTCGTAGATCTTCAAAGCCCTCCGATTCCTGGGTGGAGCTTCTACATGTGACCACTCACGACGCAACTCCACGTGAGTTGCTTGACGATCGACCCAACAACTCTGTTACACCAAACGGAGCGTAGATGGTGAACAAGTGCGAGGCAAAACACGATTTAGAATTTTGCACACTTGAGCAATTTATAATTAGTGGGAAGTGTACTTCGATGAAAAATGTCGAAATGATCGAACATATATATACAAGTGTTGACTTACGAATGAAGCACAGTCGGGGTCGTTAGGTCGTGTAACGGAACAGACGGAATCCTTAGCCAACTAGGCCAAAACCGCGGTGCTTGAGGGTCTCCCACCCTCAAGCCATCCCATCCGCCCGCCCACAGGCCAGGGACCCCGTGCGAGCCACATCGGACCCGGCCGCGCGCTACACTCCCCCCCGATAGGAGTGAGCCGCCCTCGGCGTCCGCACGTCGGACTCGAACCCCGGCGCTCTGATACCAATGTAACTAAACGGACGGAATCCATGGCCAACTAGGCCAAAACCGCGGTGCTTGAGGGACTCCGACCCTCAAGCCATCCCATCCGCCCGCCCACAGGCCAGGGACCCCGTGCGAGCCACGTCGGACCCGGCCGCCCGCTACAGGTCGATTATCGAGCGACCCGTGCGGAGTCGCATTGTGAGTGGTCGGATTCGAGAAGTTCCACCAAGAATTCGTGATTCTTTGAGAATCGACGGTGAAGAAGCGAGATGCATCTTCATAATCCGGATTCGTCGTGATGCGTCGAGAAGTCGACCGAAAGGTTGTGACAATTCTGTTCATAGGTTCGCGAGAGTGGTCGAAGTTGTCAGAAGGTTCAGGAATATCCACAGAGGGCGGGGCAGTTGGCCAGTTTGCCCTAGAGTGAATCTCGCGGTTCTTGCGACACGATGGGTAGTTTGTGTAACAACGGAAATGCCCACTCGAGAAGATAAGGGACTCGTGTACGTATAGTGCGTAACACTTCCCCCCTTTCAGCCGCGACATCCCGGCGCGCGTGCAGTTGTGGCCCGGAGACGGCGGGAGTAACCGTCGATGAGATGACCGACGTCTCGAAGGTCGTCATAGGGTTCCCATCTGTTGTGCACAGTGTCGTAACTGTGCCACTTTATAGGATATTCTTTCGTCTTGCCTCGTTGTCGATGGCCGAGGATGTCATCGATTACACACTCTGTGTCTTCGTCCACTTGAACGTGAGTTGGAGGAGGAACATCTCTCCCAAGGTCGTTCTCTTCGGGGTCTCGGTAGTACTGGACTTTGTTAGCATGGAACACCAAATGAACTTGCATAGTGTCGAGGAGTTTGAGTCGCGCAACCACAGGGGTTTGCATGCGCTCGATCTCAAACGGTCCCAACCATCGAGGTTTCAGATTCGAACAATCAGATCCGCAGAGCTTGATGTTCGTCGAGCTCAAGAGGACTTTGTCGCGAGCGGTGAAGATGTCGTCGCTACGATGTCAGTTAGCTGCTCGCTTCATCGCTGCTTGTGTCTTTGCGAGGGTTTTCCGTGTTTCCACCCAAACGGTGGTGAAGTCTCAACGTTGAACACCGACCGCAAGAATATCGCTGCGACTTTGTAGTCCGGCTGGTGTGGCGGGAAGTTTGCCATACACCACTACAAATGGGGGTTTACCTGTTGCGGTGCAAACTGCCGAATTCTATGCGATTTTGGCGGTCGGGAGTTTTTGTGCTCAATGAAGTTCGGATAGTGTTCGGAGTAGTTATTCAAGCGTTTAATTTGTCCACTCGGTTTGACCATCGGTTTAGGGGTGAAATGCCGTTGAAATTTGAATTAGGCTGCTGTAGCGAGTCACCAGTTTGCGCCAGAAATGGCTGGTAAATTGATGGTCACTCTCGCTCGTGATGGATCTCATCACGTCGTGTAGCCACACAATGGGTTGTTCATTCGGTGGTGACAATGGTCATTGTCACCACCGAAGTGACGAATTGGGACGTTTTAGAAAACCCGTCGACCACCACAAGGATTGCATCACAAGCCTTGGGTGTGACCGGTAATCCCATGAAAAGGTCCAGGGAGATGTGTGCCCATGGTTCCGTCGGAACAGGAAGCGGCTGCAAAAGTCCGGGTGGCCTCATGTTGCTGACATATGTCAAAGGTCTTGCAAAAGTTGTCCAGGTCGGATTGAATCTTCTTCCATCAATAGATTTTGTCAGCTTGTTTGGCGTCTTGTCCTCTCCGACGTGTCCATCAGGACCTTTGTGGTGACACTCCTCGAGTAACATACAATGAAGTTCGTCGTTCAGGGGGACGACCACTTGGCAAGTGAAGCGTCGTCGCCAGCAGGGTGCGTCAAACCAGAATTTGGGTTTATCATATCCGTCACGTTGGTCGTAGCCTCATGTGAACAATCGCTCAAGGTATGTGTCTCACTATAGTTGTAGGGTTGCCACGTCAACCATTAAATCTAGTCGGCGGTTGAGTGCGTCGATCGGATTGATTTTGCCTGGTCGATAATCGATTTCGTAGTCGAACCCAGACTGAATGAACTCCATCCACCTGGTTTGACGTCGGTTGAGATTCGGCTGTGTCTTCAAATATTTTAACGCATGGTGGTCAGTGCGCACAATCCATTGGCGACACTCCAAGTAGCATCACCACGTCTTGAATGCGTGCACAACCGCCAACATCTCCTTTTTGTGGACCGCGCTGTTAAGTTCCGGTCCTCGTAGTTCTCGAGACATGTAGGCGATCGATTGTTGGCCATTTCCATGGTCTTGTAGAAGAATCGCGGCAATGGCTTGCTTTTATGCATCCGTAGCCATGACGTAGTCGATCGTTGAGGTTAGAGCAATCCGCAAAGTGTTGAATGCTTCTTGTTCGTTGGCTCCCCACAGCCACTCGCTTTCTTTTCAAGTGATGTCGGAAGAGGCCCTGACACTCGGGCGTAGTCTCGTACGAACCCCTGGTAGTGGTTGTAGAATCCAAGAAAAACCCGAATCACTCAAACATTGGTCGGCTTTGGGCCCCTCGGAGTTGGTCGAAACCTTCATCAGTTCGGGGAAGAGGGTAGTCGTTCTTGAAGGTAGCGTTGTTCAACGCCCGATAATCCATGCACATCCGCACTTTGCTAGTTTTCATTTTCACGAATAGTGATAACGCGGCGTATGGTGATGTAGATGGGCGGATGAACCCCTGACTAGGTATTTTACTAAGCTGCTTTTTCAACTCGATCAGCTTGTGATTGCTCATCCCATAGGCCCCTCGGAAGGTAGGTCTATCGCCCGGTTTTAGTTTGATGTGATGGTCGATGTCGCGCTGAGGAGGTAAAGTCTTCAAGAGTTCATCGGGGAAGACGTTCGCGAACTCTTGGATGAGGGGTATGAACTCTTCAGGTACCATCACGAACTTCGTCGAGGCCGACGAGGCTGATGAGGATAATGATGAGTCAGCTACTACCATTGTCGCTTCAGCCATTGGCTTGAGATGTATGAGCCACACACGATCTCCTCGTCGTAGACAGTGCTTGGTCACGTTGAGCGATATCGGTTACACCGGTTGTCGCTTTTCGGCTTCTGCGGCTTCCTCTGTTGCTTCCACCTCTGATTCTTCCGCTGTCGGCTTCCGTCCCACGCGTGGAATTTGTCGCTTGGCACCGTTTCTCTCCACGTATCCATCACCACTGTTCCAGTCGACCTGCGGATTGTGCCAGTTCAGGATATCTAGTCCGAGGATGACTTTGTGGTTTCTCATTGGACGAGACCTATAGACCGTTACATTTCGTATATCTCCCACTTGTAGTGGTATTGGTTCTCGGAGTCTCTATATCTGTAGTCTCCCATCAATGGGTTTTCCTTCAGACACCCCTGGCGTGGTCCTTAAACCTAGCTTGCGAACCATGTCATTCCTTACGAAGCTGTGTGAAGCTCCTCTATCAAATACTACCGGTACCGTTCTATGACTTCTGCATCCTCGAGGCTTGACTTTTAGCAGTATCGCCGGTTGGTCGTCCTTATACCCCTACTCAAAATTTGTGATCTCCAGAACCCTCTACGGTGATGTAGGTTGTTCAGATGAGCGATCGTTTGGTGCAGATCGCTCCTCACGGACAAGAGTTTCACCTTTTACTCCTGCCCTTTGCCATTTCTTGACTCATTTTTCTACGACTTCCGCGCCTTTTTGGCCTGTTGCTTGCTCCAACAATTGCAAGCGATATGCCTAAATTTTTCGTTGCTATAGTACGTTTGTGTGTCTGTCTGGACGATGGTGTCCACTTCCATCACAGTCGAGGAGTCTGTTGACTGATTTTTTCCAATTCCACAACGATTCTGGTTAGGGGGTCGCTAGCCATAGGAGTCCTGGATCCAACCATTGTAGTCGGCATGGTTGATCCTTCCTACAGCTGCAATCATCCGTGGCAAGTCGTTCAAGGTGCCAAAAATAGCAATTGCTCGTCCGATATCTTTCTTGAGGCCGTCGTTGTAGTGAAAACAGAGTTCTTCGGGGGGCGATATCTGCTCCGGTGACGATCTCGTGGAATCACCGCGTGTACTACACCGCGCTGGACTGTTGACGTAGACGCTAGAGTTTGTACCATCTGTCAGAATTCTCGTTTGGCCCAAAGCGTACGAGTATTGTGCACGGAAAATCATTCCACTCGGTTGATGGTATTAGCGCATCTTGCCAGTGTGGGTTGATCTACTCCAAGGGTAGAACGCCTGTGGTTGGTGAAGTGAGACGGGCATCGTGGGCCGTTGATAATGTCCTGCCGGTCTCCTGCTGCCGCTCGATGGTCTTTAGATCGACCACCAACTTAACGCCGTGCCACGCAAGAGCGTGGCCGCAAGGTCAATTTTCTTTTAATCGTCATTGACCCCATCAGCGGTGAAGTAAACCTCCAAACTCGTCAACCAAATCCGAGCCATTGGTTCTTTTGAGTTTGCGGGATCAAACAATTCTGGTGGAGCCGGACGAATTTCGGGTTCGCTCGAGAGTTGGGAACTTCTCTCGATGAGCACCGCTTCACACCCGCTTGCGCTGCGAAGAGCCTCCATCGCGATGTTGAGTTGTTAGAGCAGGTGGTTGTTGATTCCCTCAATTGCGGAGATTCTATTTGCCTCTTCCTTGTTAATCCGCGACTGTCGTCCAGTGCAACATGTCGTCCCTGCACTTGTCATTGAGGCTGTTGGTAGGGACGGATGGTTTATCACCGTCTGGTCCGTGACTGGATTGGTCGTCGAAGCCATAGGGGTTGTTCCAATTGCCATAAAGCCTGCCACATCAGCATTTGCTGTCGCTTCACGGTTCGTGTGCATCAACACGTTGTACTCCTCCATGGCCAAAGTCGTCGCCGAAGACCTGCTGCTAATCGTCCGTTGCGCTCGCTCGCCTTATGTTGTAGTCGCAAGTTCTGCGAAGCCTTGACGTGCGATATGCGCTAACGGCTTGTGCGAGGTAGTCCGTGTGAGGATGAGTAAAGTAGTCAGATGCCTCTCCAGCACCGTTGCGCTCTGATACCAAGTGTTACGCCGAATGGAGCGTAGATGGTGAATAGGTAGAAGTTACAAGGCAAAACATGATTTAGAATTTGGGGCACTTGACAATTCATAATTAGCAGTCATTGTACTTTGATGACAAGTGTTGAAATGATCGAACATATATATTCAAGTGTCGAGATATGAATTAAGCATAGTTGGGGTTGTTGGATCGATTGTTGAGCGAAGCGTGCAGAGTGGCGTCGTGAGTGGTCGGATTCGAGAAGATCCACTGAGAAGTTGGGGGTCTTCAGGAATCGATGGTGAAGATGCGACATGCATCCGTATAAATCCAGATTCTTTGTCAAGCGTCGAGAAGTCGACCGAAAGGTTGTGACACTTCGATTTGTAGGTTTTGCGAGAGTGGTCAAAGCTATCAAACGTTTTGAGAATGTCCACTGAGGACGGGGCAGTTTGCCAGTTTGCTCTTAACCGTTAGAGTAAATGTCGCGGTTCTTGTGACGTGATTGGTTGTTTGTGTAATAACAGAAATATCCACTTGGGAAGATAAGGGACTCATCTATGCCTGGTACGGAACAAACTCAGACTACGTCTCATTTGGAACCCCACACTTATATATAACGTTTTCAGTCATGTCGACACTTTTCATCGAAGTACACTTACCGCTAAGTAAAAATTGCTCAATTGTCCCAAATTCTCAAATTGTGTTGTCTCGTAACTCATACCTTTTCACCATCCACGCTCCATTCGGCACAACCCTTGGTATCAGAGCGTAGCTATGCCAAAGAGGCATCTGACTACTTTATTCATCCATAAGGCTACCTCACAAAAGTCAACAAAGCATCTCACATGTCAAGACTTTGTAGACTTTGCGACTGGGATGTGAAGCGAGCAAGCGCACCCACCAACCAATAGCGGGTCTTCAGGGAAGACTTCCGCAATGGAGGAGTAGATTGTTTCTATGCACGCAATCCCTAAAACAGCGGCGAATTCTCATGTGGTAGGCTATAGGGCAACGAGGTCAATCCCAACGGCTTCAACGGCCAATCTGGCCACGGATCCGACGACGGTAAACAAGTCATCATTGTCGACAGCCTCAACGTCTGCAAGAGGGACGACAGGTGGCACCGGACAATAGGCGTGGATCAACGAGGAACTAGCAAACCGTATCTATGTGCTCGAAGGAATCAATAGTCATCTGTTCCAACAACTCAACGCTGAGAAGGAGGCTCTTTGCAGCCCAAGTGCACAAGAGGCGGTGCTCGTCGAGAGAAACACCCAACTCTGGAATAAATTGAAGATTCATCCACCCCCTCCTGAACCGTTCGACCCTGCAAAGTCTAAAGGACGAACAATTCGAACGTGGCTGACGAGCTTGGAAATGTTCTTCACCACTACTCGGGTCAACGACGACAAGAAGAGAATTTACATTGTGGCCACGCTTCTACCTGGCACAACATTGAGTTGGTGGTCCTACCTAAAGGCCATCCTCTGGCAGCAGGAGACCGGCAAGGCCTCATAGACGGTATACAACGCCCGTCTTGCATCGTCAACCGCAGGCGTTCTACCCTTGGACCAGATCAAGCCACGATGGCAAGACGCGCTGATGCCACCAACCGATAGGAGATAATTCTCGAGTGTGATGCTTGCATGCTTATGACGGCTGAAAAAAATAATGACGCTTGGTACAGACTCAGGTGCGTCTATCCGCAGTCTAGTATGACAGAGTACACGCAGAGATTCCGCAAGATCATCCCTGGTGCAGACATCACCCCCGACAAACTCTATTTTCACTACAATGGACTCAAACGGGACATCTGGCAAGAAATTACCATCTACGACATCCAGATTGACTTACCACAGATGATCGTAATAGTAGAAAGCATTGACAGCGCCAACTACCATGCTCAGATCGAGGAATCCTATGGCTAGCAACCTCTCAGCCACAACTAATTTGGGAATGGAAGAAGCCAGCCGGGGGACCCCTCAACTCCGATGGAAGTCGATGCCGCCGACCCAAAAGACACGCGCACCTGCTACAACTACGGAAAAGTCGGGCATATTGCTCAAAAATACCAAAGCAAGTAGTAGGCTAAAAAGGGGGGGGGAGGTCGCAGAAAGATGAGCAAGGAAATGGTAAAGGGCAGGAGTGAAAGGCGCAACATTTCTCCAAGAGGAGCAATCCGCGTCAAATGATCGCCCATCTGCACGCCTCACGGCGTTGAAGAGGGATTCTAAGATCGCTAAGTTGGATGAGAAATACGAGAATGACCAACCGACGATAATACTGAAAGTGCAATCATGAGGTTGTAAGAGTCGCAGAACAACACTATTGGATGGAGGGGCCTCTCACACATTTGTAAGCAACGGCATGGTTTGAAAGCTGGGTTTGAGGACCGAACCAAGGGTGTTTGAAGGGAAAATGGTCGACGGAAGATTTCAGATTTAGAGACTTTGATCAGCACTATGACTGCAAGTGGGAGACCTGTGCGACGGAACGGTCTAGAGGTCATGTCGAATTAGTGATCACAAAATCATTCTCGGGGGCGATTTCTTATACCAGCACAATTTGCAAATTGATTAAAACTGAGGCAATGTGTATGTGGAAATCAACGACGCCAAGCGTCAGCTTCCATGCATGGGGCAAAAGACGACAATGGAAGCAACAGAGGTGGAAGCAGCACAAGAATTTGCAGCAATCAAGAAGCAATAACCTATGCAACCGATATTACTCAATGTGGCCAAGAATTGTATACGAAGAGGAGATCACATGTGGCTCATACATTTCAACCCAATAGAGGAAGAAAAAGTGGCAGCAGCTGACGCATCAGCCTCCCTGGCCTCGTCGGCATCAACAAAGTTCGCGATGGTTCCGGAGGATTTTGCACCTCTCATCTAAGAGTTTGTGGACGTCTTCCCTGATGAACTCCTGAAACCCTTGCCACCTCAACTCGTCATCAACCATCGCATCAAACTGAAGGCGGGAACCAAACCCACAATTGAAGGAGCCTATGGGATGAGCGACCATGAGCTGACCGAGCAGAAAATTTAACTCGATGAGACGATACATCAAGGGTTCATCCGCCCATCCCTGTCACCATATGCCACACAATTATACTTTGTGAAAGAGAAAACTGGTGAGATGCAGATGTGCATGGACTACCGGGAATTGAACGATGCTACCATGAAGAACCGCTTCTCTCTTCCCTGTGCTGACGAACTTTTTGACCAACTTCGAGGAGCTCATATTTTCACCAAAAATTACCTACGTAACGGCTAACACCAGATCCGCATGGCAGGCATAAACACGAACAAGACAGCATTCCAAACACGCTATGGGTATTTTGAGCTCACGCTCATGCCATTTGGACTCGCAACAACCCGGAAAACGTTCATGGCGGCAATAAACAATATTTTTCGCTCGTACCTCAACAATTTTGTCGTGGTACATCTTGACAACATTATCGTGTATAGCCGCATCCCGGAGGAGCACGATGGACATCGATGATTTTTTTTTACGTTTTACAAAGAGAGAAATTCTTCAGAAAACTTTCGAAGTGCAACTTTGGTCACCGTTCGATCGCCTTTTTATATCACGTCATCAATGGCGGAAGAATCACCATGGATTTTGGAAAAGGTGGCAGCAGTCGCTGATTGGCTCGTACCTACGAACAACAAACTCCACCGCATGCTGCTCGAGGAGTGCCACGACACCGGTCTAAGTGGGAATTTTGGAGAGGACAAAACATTGAAGAACTTGGCAAAGCACTACTTATGGGACTAGATGCAAACCGACGTGGCCAACTTCCACAAATCATGTGACACATATCAGCAAAAAAAATGCCTTCGCACGCGGCCACTCGGACCTCTGCAACCGCTCCCCATTCCGACAGAACCGTGGACCAACATCTCCATGGACTTTTTCACCAGACTACTAGTCACACCCGAGGGATATGAAGCAATCCTCGTGGTTGTCAACAGGTTTTCCAAAATGTCCCACTTTGTTTCGACACCGGCTACCATCACCACCAAAGTCACAGCACCGCTGCTTTTAAACAATGGTGTAATGCTGCATAGCGTGTTGAGAACCATCACAAGCCACAAAGACATTCGACTTACCTGTATTTTCTGGCACAAACTAATGACTCACTACGGCAGTTGGATCCAGCTTTCCATGGCGTTCTACCCTCAAACCGACGGCCAAACTGAGCGAACTAATCAGACGCTCGAACAACGTCTCTGAACATTATGCAAACCACATGGGTCCGATTGGGCGGCCAAACTCCCGACCGCCACAATTGGATATAACTCTGTGACGTCTACCGCAATGGGTAGAATTCTGTTTGAAGTAGTGTATGGAATAATTCCCTCCACACAAGCCAGACTTAGCAGCTATATCAGCATTCCCACGGTCGATATCCAATGCCACGACTTCTCCACTATATGGGATAAAACACGACAGACGCTCACAAAGACACAAGGGGCGATGAAGAGAGCAACCGACCGACATCGGAGCAACGACGTGTTTACCGTTGGCGAAAAAATCCTCCTTAGTTTGGAAAACATCAAACGCTAAAGAGTTGATTGTTCAAAAATCAAACCCTAGTGGTTGGGACCGTTTGAGATTGAGCGCATGCAAACGCTCGTGGTTGCGTGACTCAAACTCCCTAATAAGATGCAAGTTCAACCGGTATTCCCCATCAGGAGACTCGAGCACTACCAGGACCCCGGCACAAACTTCCCATGCAGTGATGTGCCTCCCCCTCCCCTTGTACAAGTGGACGAGGACACAAAGTAAGGCATCAAGGACGTCCTCAGCCATCAATGACGTGGCAAGATGAAATAATATAGTGTTAAGTGGCACGACTACGACACCGTGCACAACACCTAGAAGCCCTAAAACAACCTCCGCGACATTGATCATCTGATTGACAGTTATTATAGTCGTCACCGGGCTACATCTGTACGCGTGCCAAGACGTCGTGGCTGAAAGGAGGGGATTCGTTACTTACCACACGTACACGAGTCCCTTAACCTTCTGCCTGGGTATTTCTGTCATTACATAAATAGCGTACCATATGTCAAAATCCCGTTTTTTTTTCTTACAGCCGAGGGCAATTCGGCCACCTGCCCTTGCCCTCCAGTGATTCCTTCTCGCACGTTCTAACAACTTCGACCACTTCTGAGAAACATAAAAAAAAGTGGCATGAACTTTCATTTGACATCTGGACGCACTGAGATTTACCAAGATTTATGAATATTCATCTTGCATGTTCGCAATCGATCTTCGAAGCTCCCCGATTCCTCGGCGGAGCTTCTTAATCCGACCACTCACGACACGACTCCACACGCGTCGCTCGACAATCGACCCAATGACGCCGGCTACGCCTCATGTGTAACTCGACACTCGTATACATGTGTTCGATCATTTGACACTTGTCATTGAAGTAAACTTACTGCTACTTACAAATTGCTCAAGTGTCCCAAATTCTCAAACCATGATCTGCCTCACAACTCATCCTTGTTCACCATCCACGCTCCGTTCGGCATAGCACACAAGTGTGCGACACTGAGGGAACTTGAGTTGTGACTTAGAAGTTGCCAAGCAAAGGACTATTTGAGGAATTGGGAAAATTGGGTTATATCTCATTTGTAGGGAGTGAACATTGAGAACAAGTTTCAACAATTAGGTTCTTGGGTTCTTGGGCACAAGAACTTAATGGCGCATGAGTGGCTACTTCAAGAAACTCCCTGTTGTGATGTGAGATATCCCGGTCAGTCTGTATAACTTATTATGACCACTCGGCCACGATCGTGTGGATCGTAATGGCATCGTAGCACACATTCCCAATGCGGACCCAGCTAGCACCGTAGCACTGACGGGTGGTGAGACCACCCACCAGCAACTGCCAGACATATGCCACGACATCCAAGGTGCTTGTTAGGATGCTCTACAATTTTTTTAGTAGTCGCTAGAGTTTTCTCAGTAAAGCCGCCTGCCGCATGGTTGTCTTTTAGACCATTTCACATCGTATGAGTTGTGGTTTGGCCATCACGCCAATCTCCGTCTCACTCGCATCTGGGGGTTGAAGGTAATCTTTCTCGACTAGACAAAGGCAGCAGACAAGAGTAACATGGGGCGAAGAAATGCCATGGTAACTTGATGGGAGTAAAAAATGTCAAGAACAAGAGTAAACGAGTAACACGCTACAGAGGTGCTACACGCGATGTAGCAAGCAAGCGATCGACAAGGTCGCTGTGGCTTGCTATCCTCGAGTTTGGGGAACTCAAGCCACTCACCTCCATAGTTGGAAAAACCGTATCAAGCATGTCACCGGCTAAAGACCCGACGATAATCAGCTTTGGGTAAGCACCCGGCTCAATTTATGATAGGAACAAACATAAGCATCTGGCACAAGTGCACCCTGATGAAGCTCTATGGCCACTGGATCCTACAAGTGGGCCGGGGTGCAGCCATGTCACCAGGATGCAATGGCCAGTTGGGCTGTCTCTCTCTGGTCAGTCACCTCCATCAATTAGGTGAGTTTGCAACGAGGCCAGAGGTAACCCTGTGGTACTGACACAGATGCAACACTCCCCCATGACCAGTAGCTGACACAAACTTAGACACTTGCAATTACAACACCAACGTCAAAAGAAGTGACATAAGAGAGGATTATACACAAGAATTGGCACACAAATCAACTAGGAGCACAAGGGCATAGCTATCACAAATTTCCTCCAAGCAAAGAGTTGCCCAACATTCTCGAAGAATGACAAAACAGGCATCACCGGTTCAGGTACTGGTCAGAACCGCCCGTGGCTAACAATTCCTCGGTTCCAAGACCGTTAAAACCAACAGACACGGTATCCCCTAATGATGTGACACGTGTCACTTGCATCCGACGAGCAAAAAGAAGCCGTTGCCTTGATTCTTTCTCCTGTTTTGCCTAAACATACCGAGGATGTTCATTCCCTCGAAGATAACCAAAAACAGTATTTTCATCATGTTTGCCTTCAGTTCCGCAACTTCACCGCCGTGTCTTCGCTCTGCTCGCTGATCACCCACTCCTCCATCCACTCTCAGCTCTCTCAGTTGCATCACTTCGCTTAGTCACTGATTCTCCCTTACTCAGTTCTCTTGCCTGTACACACCAACTCCGTACTTTTTTCATCTTCATTCTCTCACTTCACTCCTGACCATTCAAGCCCTCTACCTCCTCTCTTGCATCCTGCCTATCGCCCACTTTCCAACTAACTCCTTGTACTGTCTCACATCTCCTTGCCTTCGTCAACGGTTCCACAGTAGCTGTCTCATCCTACTTCTTCCTACTTCTGTCATCACGTTATTCGCTCTCTCTCCATTATTTTGACATGGTTTCAGAGCACCAGGTGACTTCACCTGGTTCCTCCTGACTATGTCATTGTTTCATCGAGCCAATCGGCGTCCTCTGCCACTTAGTCTTTCGCCGCCACCCTGCACCTTCTCCGCCTCCTTCATTGCTGACGTCAGTAACATTGTCTCGCTACTCTTCAAATCTTTGGTGGTTCTTTGCACTAAGACATAGCCCTGTGTGCAAACTCACGCCTATGGTGACGTCGAGTGGCTCTCCGCTGCCGAAAGCTGAAATTAGTTCTTGATCTGCCTTCTGCCGCCATCTTCTTCGAAGTTTCTTGTCATTTCTCCTTCATGTTCTTGCATTGCTACTTACTAATCATTGTTTCTACATACTCTATATGCCTGCCTTTCTTCTTGTCACTCCTTACGATCCGTATGACCAAGTGGCACGGTCATGACTCCGTCAGCCTCTCTGCCTCCCGTAGCTCCTTCTCCATCCTAACCTCCTCCAGCTACCGTAACTTTCCTCCCGTACTTCATCAGCTTCATTGGGATCATTGTCATTCTCTTGCATTGCTATCTCCTCTGTCTTGCATCATTCTCAAGCCGCCTTCTTGCACCACGCTTCATCATCCTTAGCAACAACAGAGCTTTGTTTGCTATCAGGACATCAGACACCACCAATCTTCCTGCTCGTCGGTCTTGAGCCAATGGGGGAACAAGTCGTCACTCTCCTAACCTTCCCAGGCGTCTCTATTTTTCGTGGACCACTCCCCCTACAACAAAGTTCCTCTATATGTTAGGATATCGGAAACCACCAGTCTTCCGGCCCATCGGTCGCAAGCCAACTAGGAGCACAGAGGATCTTTTTACCGCACCAACCTTCCTCTACGTCCCCTTCATCTTCATATCTGTCGCCCCTTCCTCTTCTGTCGCAATCTCCTTCAACTTTCTCAACCATTCTCTCCCTTCACTCTTCATCAGGCTCCTCCTCAATCTCATCAACCTCATCTTCTTCCTCATCATAAGATCCTTCCGTATCAACAACCTACTCATCTGCTTCATCATCATCTGTAGCGCACGTGGTTTCGCCCTTGTGCCCAAATTCATCAACCCGCCACTTCTCCGCTGCCATCGGCTATCATTGTTCTCCTCCACTTGTCACAAGGAACTGCCCGGTTGAATTGTTTTCCTTGCAGCAACCTGCATCCACGGCAATTCTTCCTCCGCATCGCAAGTGGTTTTCCCCCTGCACCCACTTATTCATTAGTTCACCGCTTCTCTGTCATCATCTACCATCGTTAGCTCGGCACAAGGATCTGCCCGGTCAAACCGGCCTTTCTCACTACGACTTGCGCCCATGCCGATTCTCTCCACAGTACACATGGCTCACCCTTATGCCCATATTACACCATGATCCTCCTCATCATCAGCATCGTCAGCATCTGTGGCCAGCACAAGGATCTGCACGAGCTCACTGCAACCTCGCAATAGCCTGCATCCATGTCGGCAGCAGAATTATTACAACGCGTTAGCTTTTGCCTTTCCCTTGCCGCATCCTTTCTGTGTTTTTTAGCAATGCACGTGGTTTTGCTCCTGGTTCCAGTTCCCTATCAATCTGTCACTATGATTTGCCATCAGCCTCATCCTCTCGGCACAAGGATCTGCCCGGTCGAACCGCCCACTTCGCGATGACCTGCACCAACGCTGAACCACTCAATAGCGCACGCGGCTCGTCCCTGCGCCCAGACTCCCCCATCATGCATCCCTGCCTTCATCGTCAACAGTCGTCAACCTCTGTGGCCAGCAACAGGATCTGCACATGCCAGCTGCCAATCTCGTAGCGGCCTGCACCCAGACCAGGCAACAGATTCCTCACAGTACATCAGTTCTCGCCATTCCCTTGTCGCATCCTTTTCTCTTCTATAAGCAATGCACAAGGTCTCACCCCTGTATCAAATACTCCATCAGATAGCTGTCACCGTAGTTTCCTTTATTCATCATCTTTCTCAGGTTAGCACCATAGTCCACCCTGTCGAGCCACCCATCTTGTGGTGACCTGCGCTCGCGTGGTGGTTTCTCCACCACAGTACACATAGTTTGTCCCTTTGCTCAACATCTCATCACCAGTCGTCAACCTCAACAGCAACTATGGACTACATCATCCACATTCGCGGCCAACATACATCAACCATAACCCGACAACAGCTCGTGTCTACACCAATCCTCATTCAGCATGACTTCTTCCCTCTCTCTACTCCCAGGCACAACGGAAGCCAGGTCTCATTCTTCATGCTCCATCCTTCAATGCACAGGCCCCGGTACTAGCAATATACATCACTGTTAGTGTATCACCTAGCCTGCCTTCCAAATCACATTCATAGACGACTATGATGCCTCCTTCTTCCTCAAAGGGTACTATGATCAAGAAGAAATGTACCCACCATCTTCCAGGTATATAGACACCTACCAGGTCCTCTACGACGACCTCATCTCCTTCACGAACACGGTGTTCCATCCTAACATCATCTGAGGAAGCTCACCAGCACACATGTGGTTTGGATTATTAGCCGCCGCATGGAGCACATGGACTTGCGAATGCATACCCCCGGCTGATCATGCAACCAACCGCATTACCTTCCCTCTCGGCATACTTAGAGGCATTCCCTCACTACACAGGAGACCCGACAATACATCTAACATCATCATGTGGACTCGACTCCTAATCAACAACGTTGCAACAATCCACATCTATTGATACCATGTTGTGTCATTCCTTGAAGGCAGAAGGGCATCTCCACCATCGGCAACACCAGCTGGAAACATCTTCAACTACCAAGCTCTGGAGGCCATCAGAAGTGTTGTTCATGAAATTGCTTATCAAGACCATCAAGAGGTGTTTTAGCAGCAACCCCGGTATGCTCGAGCTCTCTAGTGAAGCCTCCATTCTAGATGAGGGAGGGGGATGTCCCCTCAGACGACAGTACCCCATTTGGCTTGTTGGGCTTGTGGGTGCTCGCTCGCTCACCTAGCGGGCTTGTCGGGCACGTGGGGTTAGTTCTGCTACAAAACCCCCCATTTTCTCCCTTTAGTCGGCTCATCACAGCCCTCTCCTCATACAAGCTCTTGGTTCTTAACTCAATGCTCTGGGGGGCTCGGTCTCCAGCTCTCGGCCATCTGGCTCTCTCCGCCAATTGGACAACATTTGGACGAACTAGTCCAAACGTTTCTTCTCGTTGTAATCGTTGGATCGACGGGCAACGATAACTTCGACAAAAACTGAATGGCCACATGAACCCAAAAAAATGAACGCGTGAAGGCTCTTGCTCCGATGCCAGTGTAACGGGCATGGTTCATTTTACGACTAAATGTACAACCAAAACATAGGTTGTCAGAGAAATTATCAAATGAGAGGGGGCCAATGGTCGCCTCAACCATTTTGGCCCAGACGAGCCGTACCACAAACGGATGTAGTCATCATAGAACATCCTTGTCGACATGCAACCTAATTCTACTCGTTCCATGTGACATTGTGTATTGGGTCGAGTCTCTAGCTCCTACATGACGGTCATCATCGGAGTTCACAAAAGGGCGTGCAGAGCTTGCTCAAGGGATTTTTTCCTCTGTGTCACTCTGGGGGTAATCCTCATCAACGACCCTTGCAAGGAGACTTGCAAGGGTCGTTGCAAGTGACCCTTGCAACGAGGGCCATTTCTATTTTTACCTCACCCCCTCATGCTGGGTCCCAAACAAGGGGGGTATTCCTTCAACTTTGTGAGTTTACACGAGTTTTTTGCAAATGAAACTCAACTTTTGTAACAAATGAACTTGAGTTTCACTTCTTTATGTGACGACACATTATCATCACGTGCGATACACGTCCAGCGATTTGGTGTCGGTGTTAATACTCCTCTCGCGCCGCGCCATACTCCCTTGCTCTGTATCCCTTGCCTCATCCACTTGAGGAGGTGGGGAGGAGAGAGCAAGGACAAGGGCTTGAGGCCACAGGCCTCAGTCCTCAAGGCCTTGTGGCCTCCTGGCCACCAATCGAGCCACCAGTTCAATGAGCGGCTGGTGGCTCGCTGGGGGTGGCCGGCCGGCCACCCAGTCGGCCGGCCATCGATCGGCCGGTAGCCAGCGAGTGGCTGGCCACCGGCCAACCCTTGCAATAGCAAGGGGTGGCTCGCAACCACCTCCTTGCTATCGCGAGGTGGGAGGGTCAAACCGGCCCTCCCACTACATTTCTCCCCATTTATTATGAACTATCCTAGTTCATGAACAACAAGTGGGAGTGCCAGATAGTGAGTCATAACATTGTGAAAGAATGTTAGTAATTGCGATCACCAGCTAAACATGAACACGTGCATGGCACCTGGACATAAGGTGCACTTTGTCGGTCAACACGGCTAGCAACCTCTTTCCTTTAAGCTGGAGCGTCCGTGCGACAACCATGTTGGATGTCCCCAACCTCCTATGGTCGCAGTCCATGAATGTTGTCTTGTGGGAATGTTGTGAACTTTGTCGGTGTTCAGGTGGTACCTCCTGTCACACGTCAATCTGTGCAAGCTGTCAACTGGCTCTAGTACTCCTTGACCACCCTTGTGAGCAACCGAGATTCGGTCTCACATGAGTTATGTTCACGTCCACACCTAGCTCAATAAATAAGGTATTCTCTAACAACCCACGACCAAAGTTTATGCTCTCGGTACTAGAGTCGACAAAGAACTTTGTATTGGCCGTCGAAAACAAAGATTACCGGTGTTGGCTGTATGGTTTCCTCTATCGTGTATAGAGCCAGCAGGCTCACATGAAACACATCATGTATCTTCATATTTGGCGGAAGCAGCAATCAATATGCCACTCGCTCGATGCGTGCAACAATGGGAAATGGCTTAATCCACTTCGGGGGACATTTTTGCACCCCTGGCGACTTCAGTCGAAGATTCTTGGTGCTAAGCAGCACTTAGTCACTGATGTCAAACGAGACCTCACGGTAAATTCTGCCGGCATATGCCCTCTAGTACTTCCACTCTTCATTAATGAAGAGGTCACCAAAAGATGCCGACCATTGTTCAACACAAGTGGTGTGAATTTTGTAGACTCGTTCACCAAGTTATTCACCACAAACTCTGTCGGTGCGAGGGATCCGTCCCAGTCATTCATGGCAAGGTCCACATACATAGGGAGCATCTGCTCCACAATGTGATTCATGCACTATGTTTGTCCATCAGTTTGAGGGTGAGACGCTGTTGAAATTTGTGACTTGCTGCCAAAGTACTTGTGCATATTTTGATAGAACTTACTAGCAAATTTTCTCTCTCAATCGAATATAATGCGCTACAGCAAGCCGTGGTACTTTACGACACCCTAAAAAAAGAGACGAGCAGTCTCCTCTTTGTTCACATCCGCAGTTGTAGGAATGAAATATGTCACATTCGTCAGAATATCCACAACCACTAGCATTTTATCATGGCCACGGGCCGTGTCCAGAAGACCAGTAATGAAGTTCATGCTGACGCACTCCCATGGATTTCCTGGAATGAGAAGCTATTCAAGGAGTCCAACATGATTTTTGTTACTAGCCTTGTTTCGAAGACATGGATCGCATGTCATGCAATACTTACAGACATTGACACTCCATCTTGGCCACCAATAGTGGTCCAAGAGTGTATGTCCACTCTTTCAAGGTCCCACATGACCTGCAACTAGCGGGTCGTGGAATTGGGAGATAATCTTCATTCTAAATATTCCCGAGTTGGACACAACAACTTGTTCTCCATGCCAAAAGACTCGTGCGGCTTCCACCAATCCATAGTTGTCTGAATTTTGAGAGTCTTGAAACTGAGAATCCACACGGTATCCCATTTAGACCCTCTTTACAAAATCATTGTAGTGGATTATCTCTCAAGGTGGTTGCCACATAGGTATAGGGAGAACTGGTTTTTTCACTATTGTTGTCGCAATGATCATAAAATACCCACCGACCTAGGTGGTTGCTTTAGCTTCCATAGGCTGTCGCCTTAGTGGATCGGCCACGTTGATGCCTCATGGCCAATATTCCCATGTGAACGAGAATCAGCTCAGGAATTTGCTCTAATGGGCGTGTCGTCCTAACAGGTTCGGTTGTGTTTCAAATAACACAAATGGAATATGGCCAGTCACGATCGTTACACCCCCTTTAGTATCCTCAAGGTAGCAATGCCACATCTTAAACTCATGTACTATTGCAATGAGTTCTTGATCCCCAGTCGAATACCGCGTCTCCACGGGGATAAGCTTCCGGCTCTCATATACAACTAGGTGACCGTTCTATATGAAGACTACTCCACGTCCTACTACCGACATATCACATCATACCTCCCACGGTTGCGATGGGTTGGGAAGAGCTAAGACGGGAGCTGTAGATAGAAGCTCTTTGACTTTGAGAAAGGCAATCTCACAATCAGAAATCCAATCCGAATGCACATCTTTTTGCGTGAGCTTGGTTAACATGACTACCAGGGTCGAATATCCTTGCATAACCCATCGGAAATAGATCCAAATCTGTCCAATATTTTCTGGACGTGGCCAGTCCAGGACAGCTTGGACCTTTTGTGGGTCGAAACGGATATCGTCCTTGCCGCCTATGTGTCCAAGGTATTCAAGCTCATCTTGTGGAAGACACGCACTTGTTCACCTTTGCATAGACCTTCTACTCCCGAAGGATTACGAGGACATTGCACATATGTTCTATGTGCTCTTCCATGGATTTGAAGGAAACAAGGATGTTGTCCAGGTAAACCAAGACAAACAGGCCAAGTTGCTTGGCGAAAGTTCAGGTAAATTATCCTTGGAATGTTGTCGGAGCATTCGTTAGCCATAAGCATAAAACTCAGAATTGATAGCATCCCATGTGCCTTCGAAATGCATTTTTGGGGTCAACCATCTTCTGTAATGCGCAGTTGATGGTACCCTTGAGACGAGTCCAATGACAAAAAACGTTTGCCCCTTAGAGTTGGTCAAACAGGTCCTCCATCTGCGGTAAGGGGAAATGGAATTTTCACCCTCAGCTTGTTTAGTGCCCGATAGTCCACACACATGCATAAACCACCTTCCTTTTTGTTCATAAAAAGGATCAGCGCATTGTACAGTGAGCTACTTGGCTCAATCCACCCCTTTGCAAGGTACTTTTTGATTTGACACCTTTATGCCGGACCAAGGCGATACATGGATCTAAACGGAGGAGTCACCTCCAATTGTAGCGGAATCGCGTGGCCCATGTATCGTTCTTGTGGAAGCCCAGCCAATGGGTCTTGGAATACATCCGATAACTTCGCCGATAGAGATTTATCTCTTGTGGCATGTCTTTCTTTTTGTCTTTGTCTACTTTATGTAGTTGAGCCAAGAAATATCGACACCCTTGTCGAGTTCGTCTCTTGACCTGCATCGCAGACAAGCTTGCATGGACTTTTAGTCGCGTCGGTGACAACTCCGTACTTTGAATCAACGTAAGGTGACGCTATCCCTTCCGAATGATCAAGCGTTTTGATTCAAAGTACGTCACAGCCTTGCTCTCACAAAGCCAGGGATCGCCTAGCACCATGTCAAATAGGTCAAGAAGGTTGAGTACCTTCAACGTGACAATTTGTGTGTAACATTGAATGTTTTTTTTTTCTTTACAGGTACCGATCACAGGTATCGCACGGTTTTCACCGACGACAACTATGCCATTTGATGGCTCGTACTAAAGGCCAGGGCTAACTCCAATGTGAGCCAGCACGTTCACGGGAGCACCAACTAGATTCCTTTTAACTGCATCGTCATGTTACCTCCGCTCTTTCGCGTGCACAAGCTCAACGCCGGCAAACCAAATTTGTGAAAAACACAAAATCTAAGCGGTCGACGCCGCAGCTCCCATGATTCGCCTACTCAAGTCCACATCTTGTGGGCAAATGTAAATTTGGCTAGCACCTTCCAATCTTTAAATTTGACTCGGTCGAAATCGGTGACAAAAGCTACAGCGAACATGATTAACTCATCACTTTGAGTGTGTTTGCTTCAATCACCGCATCACAAGACTCTTGCACAGTGGTCGGTGTCGCCACCACTAAGCATGTACGACCATGTATCTCATCATGAGATGGAAGATTTGGTGGGAAATTCCAGTCAGCAAGTGTACAACGAGGCTCCACAAGAGGAGAGAAAACAACAGAGAAATTTGAACTCATCAAAATTACAAATTGTTTAACATCCTCATATTAAAACATTAACTCACATCCATAATACATTTTTATCCTTGAGTGGTCCCCGCCGTCACTCAAGGATGGATAAAAACCTGTCCCACGACCCTGTCCGTTACCATGGCCGGACCCATTGCCGCGACTACGGCCCTGTCCACAGCTCTGTCCACGGCCTCCTACTACACCATCTCCACGAGGTGCCATAGCTACGCCTAGCGCCGCGGCCTCTTACCCACCACCACTAGCCTCAAGGTACTATGACCTAAAGTGGATAGGCTAAATGTAGTTATGGCAGAGCCCGTCGTGGAAGGCTGCGTTACTACGCTCACGCGCCGCCTAAAGCTTGTCATTTTTGCTGCTACACTTGTCATTGGGGGGCTTGTGTCCACTAGCCTTCTTGGCTGGAGGGTTTGCGAGCTGCTTTCCCTTGGCCCCGCCTCACCGTCCGGCTGACCCACCAGCCCCTGGAGCGTCCATGTGCATGTTGCGGCCATGCTGTGCACACGCGTTTGGCCGTGTATCAGAGTAGTGCTTCGGGTTCGCCAAATACACTTTGCTTGTGTAGTCGCGCAACGCCCTCCAGCTTTTCCAAGTTTGGCCATTTGCTGTCGTGGTGGTCTTGTCTATTCTCGTCGGCTAGACCATTATGCAAGTACTACAGCAGCATGCACTTTGGGTACTTGAAGATCTAGGTCTCATTGCCCTTGGTGAAGCTTTTGGTTTTCTCCACAAGTGCGGTGAACTCGCTCAAGTAGGCTTCGAGCGAGCTCTACAGCTGCCTGAAGTCCTTGATCTCGTGGAAGGCGCGTTGCACCTCCTCACGCTAGATGCATTTCTTACACATGATCGTACAAAAAGCTTCCCATGACATTGACTGCCACTCAAGGTGTGGTTCCTGCGCGAACCACTCCTTGACCACATACTTGAAGAGCTTGTCCTCAAGTCGCGTCGTGGCGAGGTCGCCCCACTCATCGAGTGGCGCCTTGTGGATATGCAAGATTTGCTCCACACGATTGAGCCATTCGGTTAGTTTCATGCCCTTCCGGAAGATCTCCACACTATGGAGGAAGGACGTATTCATGACCGGTCCCAAAGTCGTCGAGGTAGGCAAGTCGTCGCTGTTACTGGCGGTGGTATTAGCACATGCGGTGCACTGCAATTGCTGTTGCATCCGCACTTGCGTCATGCTCTACAATGCCTTGCCAGGGTCGTCACATCGGCGGCTTGCCTCGTGAGCGGCCAGGTGTTCCAGCTGGCGATCACGGTTGAGGTTTCGTGATGCTCTGCCCGATGTGGCCCAAAAAAATCACGAACACAAACTTCAGCTCCAATCTTGTCAGAGCATCAATGATAGCCTCCAAGGCCTCGCATTGTCTGTGCCCCTTTATCCACTCTAGGAGGGTACGGTTTGTGTACATGCCTCTAAGGAGTCCCACCTTCTGAAGGAGGTTGTTGTCAGCGACAACGCTCGAGTGGGTGTTGGTCTACCTCATCACGGCCACATCGTAAGAAGGGAGGTCCGCCCCCACTCCTCTAGGTGGTGCCGTACCTCCCCCATTGGTGGTGATCTTGACTCAGCCCGCTGCCTCGGTAGCCAACTGAGCAAGCCTTTGGCAGTTGTTGCAAATTACCTTTACGGTGAAATTGTCCAGCTTGTTCTCGTGGGAACTTTCCACTTGGCTGCTTCCGACTCCTTTGTTGCTCTCAGTAGCCTCACTACTGTCGGTAGCTTTAGGTGATCCGGCAAGCATCTTGCCCTTCTTGAGCAATCGGCTCAATTTCGCCGCATGACGATGGTGATGATCATAATCCTTGTCACATTCGCCATCATCAGCATCGTGCTCTTCGTCGGGGTCCACACCCGGGTGGTCCTCCTCGAGCGCATCCTCCGTTGCATGGAGTTCGTCCACATACACGTCGATGTGCTCATCGTGTATTTTCTTGGCTTCCTTACGCTTCTTCGTGTTGTTGAGGTTGGCACCGGTTGCCTTCAGCGGCATAGTTGCCTTTGGATTGGCAACCGTGCTTACACCGACGGCTCCCTGGACTTGGATTCCACCAAGTGCGTGTGGTGAGGCCATCACCACCTTGCCCTTGTTGGACTTGGACGGCCTGGCACTTGCCATTCCGTTACCTGTGCAACTAGCACATGAAGTCCGTTGTGAAGATCACACCATAACTTCAAGGAGGTGTCGCCTCTCCACGTCTCCTTGCTCCAACAATCCATGAGGAAATATTATATTTGAGTTCTATTTTTCTAGGCCGCCACTGTTGGCACAATCACGTGGATTTTGAGACTAGTCTTCCTAAGCCGTGACTCGTAACACTTGGTATCAACTAGGATCTAGGAAAAAAATAAATTTATAATTCAACAGAATGACAAGGAATGTGAGTGCCGCTCACAAAAACAAGGGAAAACCCCAGGATAGTAATCACAATTCCTAACAACTCCTTCACTCCCTCTTCCCTAATTCTTGTCATCCTCGTGTCTTATTGTCTTCGTTGGCTTCCTCTTTACGTTCCTTAATGCCTCCCACGTCTCTTGGCGGCATCTCCCTTGAGCCGGACGTGTTGGAGAAGCCGCCAAAAACCTTCAGGGGGGAACGGGTGACCCCTGAGAAGGGGTTTGTGGATGGGCACTCCCTACCTCGTCCAAGAAAAATCCACCTAGCCCCTTGGCAAGTGGAAGAAGCTTAGAGGAGCTGGCAAAAAAAAAGCTCCTCAAGAGCTTTCCAACATTATTTATGGTGCTTATGATTTAAGCCCGTATTTCTCTCTGGCGTTTTTTCTACTGCTATTGCTACTCGCACCATTTTATATCTCCTACAGCTGCCAAAATCATCACATACTTGATCACGAGGATCATCATGCACTGAAAATCACTATAACGGGACGAGTCTCCAGCTCCTCCACTTAGGTCATCGCCGGAGTTCGTGGAATGGCGTCTAGAGCTTGCTCAAGGGGGTTTTTATCTCTATGTGACTCTGGAGACCATTGTCATCAACGACCTGTGTAGGGAGACTTGAATATTTCAAGTCTCCAAGGGGCCATTTCTGTTTTTACTTCACCCCCTCATTCTAGGTCCCAAACAAGGGGGATATTCCTTCAATCTCGTGAGTTTGCACGAGTTTCTCATAAACAAAACTCAAATTTTGTAACAAACAAACTTGAGTTTCACTTTTTACGTGACGACACAAAATCGTCGCATGCAAGGCACGTCCAACAATTTCGTGCCATCCCTAGTATTCCTCTCGTACCTCACTCCCTCGCTCTCTACCCCTCTCCTCGCCCCCCTGATGAGGCGGGACAGAGAGAGCGAGGACGCGATCTCAAGGCCATGGGCCTCGGCCCTCGAGGCTTTGCGGCCTCCTGGCAGCCGATCAAGCCACCAGCTCGATCGACGGCTGGTGGCTCATAGGCGGGTGGCCGGCCGATCACTTGACCGGCCGCAGGCCACCCAGCCGGCCAGCCGCCGGTCGGCCGGCAGCCAGCGGGTGGTTGGGCACCGGCCAACCCTCGCAATAGCAATGAGTAGCTCGCGACCACCCATTCGCTATCGCGATGTGGGAGGGCCGAACCAACCCTCCAACTACACAGTCGCATGCTGGAAATAGGAGCCTAGTGAAGTTCTAGGAGTGGAGGAGGAGTGAGGCGATGGGTTTTCCATTGCGGGACTCCTTTCGCCTCAAATCCGGCCAAGGGTTGTTTTTCGGGCTACATTCAAACTAGACTCTAGCCCGTACATGTTTTCTGGGATTGCGCTCCTTGAAACGTAACCCTCAAGTAGCCGAAATACCTGATGACTATTTAGCGGCCATTTTAAACCATACAATGGTCCGTACGCTACAATATCTTTGCTTGATTATGGATCCGACTGTGCCAAATTAGAGCACAAAACCAGCGTAGTCATCGCACCCACTAACAACAATGTTGTTGAAGTGTGGCATCGATAGTTACACAACTCAACTACTTCCATTCACGTTCGACACCTATGCTACATGGCTAAGATAGGGATGCAGATTTGACATGCATATCCTAACTTCTATACAGATTGTGAGGGGAAGATAATGTATTTGATAAGTGGTACATGCAGCGTGCAACCCATTGTGATTAAGCCCATATTGCTCGAGCCTCATCTCACTCGAGCATGTTTCTCATGTTGTCTGCACTAGCTTTAGGGTCATGTCACTTGACCAATGGGTCAATTCTCACCCTCCAACAATCCGGATGAAGAAAACATTAATAAAGTAGCTATTCGTAAGACTGCTTGAATGCGAGTGAAACATCACTTTTTACTCCTATATGTAGTGTCCTCACATATCATATGTCAACTTTATCCAACAGGTTCTCTTGTTGATACTAACAATCACCATTTTCTTGTTCCTTGAAAACGTATGACATCGACATAAGTAAATGTGACCACGGCAAAGGTCGGTGGTGATTGTACAGCAATAACAACCTAGTAATTCATCCTTTTTCCACTCAATCAAAGTCTGTGGGAAAAAAGGGCACGTGCTCACAAGGAGGGAATGGATGCACGCATGTGATCAACAAACTAAACAATGTCATGCCGGCCATTGTCTCTGCCAATACTGGGAAAAAAACCGACTGTGCTTGGATTCAAATAATCAAGGAGTATTGTGCAAATATTGCCACGAATATACCAACTGACTGACTAACAAAACTTGAATGCTAAACACATAGCATCCAGCCAATGCACAAATGTCCAACGCCTCTGACCCATTCTCCCAACGATCTCCCATACAAGGAGCCACAGACGCTCCAGCCTCATTGCCAGCACCAACTAGTTCTTCGTCACCTTCCACTCCTCCACTCACACCACCACCCAACCCCAGCCCATCTCCTTTTGGACCCGAGGATCTTTGATCTTGCAGACCAGCAGCCAAAGCTCCCAATCTCAATCCATGTCCCACCATCAATGCTGGTAATCAAGTGGATGATACAATTTATTTTCCTGTTCCTATCATGTTGGCTACAAGTGGGCCATGCCAGCCCTTCCCTCTAACCATGACCCTTTGTAAAATAATGGAATGGCTCAGGCATGATTTGCTAAGATTTCCTCTAACAACAAGTACCCTCAAAAACTTTGAATTCAATGATAACTAATTTTTGCTTCATCAAATTTCACCGAAAACAAACTTTCGTCGAATTCATAGGTACCACATAGATAATCACAACATCAAATAATCAAAATCAAGGTACCACATCCAGATTTTCATACTTTAGGATCCTGGGTCCTTTACCATTGATTTCTAGGTGGAAAAAAACTCTTGACATGGACGATATGGTCTACAAATTCAATTCGACGAACTTCTGGTCAGTCTATGCCCAATTTTGCTCGGTATGTCCGTAGTAAGCACTTTATTTATTCGTAAATGACAAAACACTCCAGCAAAGTACTAGCCGACAATGTGCGAGAGAGGGAAATGACTTCTTATGTAGGAAAGTACAATACTCCAACATGGACATCACACAACAAAATCATCTTCCTCTGGCACGTCCGAGTGGAACAGTAGTCGGCCAGCAAATGGTGCCTCTGCCCTCTGGAAAAGTGGATCGAACACACGAGGGAAGTTGGAGCGCGACCACGTGTTTTTCACGAGGGGCTCGGATTCACGCAATTACTCCCACGCATCGAAGAACCATCCGCACAATTCCTCCTTCAGCACCTGCATGCCTATGGTCATGTTCCCCCCCTCTGCCAGACGTTCCACGTCCCACTACGAGAATATCTCCTCAAGCTTGTTTTGAATGGGCAAATAATGCCTACGTCCGCCGGCTGTGCCTTCGGTGTGCAGTCGGGGGGGATGTACAGGGTGTGGATGTACGGGGAATCAGTCCGCAGCCACTTCTGGAAAGTCAAGCTGCACTACGGACGCCAAACATCAAGAATGAGGAGCACATGTGCCTCTCCGTCTCGGACACCATGAGCCTGGCATGTCCGACGGTAGTACGGCAGGACAACGTTGCGAACCCACTGCTTTGTGGTGTCGTCGTTCGTCCAATGAGTGGGCGTGAAAGTCAGGTCCCAGCCGGCTTCGACCAATCGCTGCGCTTTTTTTCCACGTGGCAAACAGCACGTGGTTTTGCCACCGAAAACCAGCTGCATTGGAAGAATTTCGCCGTTCATCGATGACGTCACCACGGCTGTCACCTGTCGCTTGTCCTCCATGCCGACAATGTTGATGTCACCGGCACCACGAGGGACGTAGGTGTGGCTGGCGGTAGGCATGAGCTGAATGGCGGTATGATTGGCGTTCAGAACCATGAGTGGCGAGATGCCATACAAGGTCACCATGCACGTCGTACGGCGATGCATGGTGAGAACCTGTTCTTCCGAGTGAGCATGAACCTTCTACTCAGCAGTCGTAACAGATCGCCAAGCCCACCTGAGCTCCTTGGTGATGAATTTGCGCACCCATGTGCGACTAAAGGCGCGCAACCTCATGCGCTCCAACACGTCCGGTGCATGGAGCGCCACGATGCCACAAATCTCTCTGCGGATGCCTTTGCTGTTCAACGTGTGGTCAGCGTCGCGTGCGTCTGTCAATCGCTTCTTGATTTCCACGAGGATTGCCGGACTGTCCGACATCCAGGCCCGTTTGCCCGTAGAGCCATGCTTGCGCTTCTTGTTGTTCACGGGTGTTGATGGTGCTACTGCTATGGAGACAATAACAGTTACAGCGTACTATGGCTTTAAAACTTTGGAGCCGTCCACGGACCTCCCATGAACGGTGGATGCTGCGAGTGTGTCGAAAACACAGTACCCGTCGGGGTACAGAAAGTACCCTTTAGATGTTGTACGCCTTATAGATGGCTTGGAAGTGGCCACTTTCAAACCAATCACAGTAGCGCCTATGTTTGCTATTGGTACTATTGGAAGAGGAGCCCGTGGTCATCGATTGCCAGATCGACAGCTCTAGGCACTCGGTTTCAGTGGAACCATCCAAAGACTGCTCGTCGTCGCTCCCATTGCTGCTACGACTGTTGTTATTTTCCTTGTCAAAGCTGCCGTTGGATGTGGAGGAAACGTCGATGACGGTTGGCTTGGATGCCTACGGAGGAGTTTCGGCTATTTTGAAACCGAAGTCGGGCGATGGGTGAGGGGTCTGCCCGGATGGAAGCAATCCATCCGAGATGACCAGCGATGCAGAACGCGCCCTCCTGCGAGTAGAGGTCAGAGGAGATGGCTTCGGTGTGTCGTCCTCGTGCCACTTCCCCTTTTCAGGCGCACTTGGAGGACGGCGGACGGGGTTCACCGTTGGAGATGGAGCAGGCCCCGTGGGCAAGACGGGCTCCTCATCTGTGCGAACGCGAGAGGGTCCTGCACCTGGGCTGTAGTTCCACACGCGCGGAGCTACCTCACGTGTCATGCATGGAGTCTCGTCGATTCGCTGTTGTGCGCCAGCGTCAGCGATGACGAGGGAGACGTTCGAGGGAAGTGAGAGCATGGGTGTCGACGCGGGAGAACCCTCCGGATACGGGGAATATCCCTTCAAAGTCGTCATCTTGTCCTCGGTGTCATCCACGGTCAAGACCGTGAATGACACCGAGGAGAAGAAGACGACTCACCACTCTTTTCGTAAGAAAGGTGACCTTGCAACATAGGCGAGTACCATCCAACCTAGTATAAAATTGTGGATGACTTACTTGTATCCAACATAGCCAAATCCCCTCCATGGATGAGTCGGGATCCATGAAGATTTACATCCACATGGTGAAATCCATCTCTTATCGGCTTGCTCAAAGTTTTCTATCAAGGATTATAAACCCATGCCATCCATCCTCTTGAGGCGTTCCTTGTGAATTCAATCCTCTAGTCGTTATTCACAAGTAGCATGTTGACAAGCTTTCTCTCAACGATGTCTATGAGAGCTTGCTGTTTATGGAGGAGGGTCGTGCGGGGATGATGGAGGAAGCGGATAGGAGCTCGCCATAACCACCAACTCTTGTCACGGAAAAGGTGCGGTATCAACCAAGGACAATGGAGCGAAGCACCAGTGTGTCAAGAAACTATGCTACTAGATGAGTGAATGACGAGAGAAGAAGGCAGGTGTTGTAGCTGGACTATGAGCGAATTGTGATAGTGGATTCGTAACCACCATTTGATCCCTACACATCGTCAAACAAACCAACTTGTTATCTTATCATCGACTCATGTTCGATAATAGAATCCCCAGTGTCTTGAATTGTTTTCCTGAAAAAAGAATCACTTATGGAAATTCACATTAGATGTGGGTGTCTTTCACAACTAGAAAAGATGGGTCTATTCGTACTTTAAAGTGCAGGTGGTTGCTCTACAAGCTGAGAGTGGGAGGTAGTTGAGTGTCTTTTGCACCGATGGTAGTGGGAAGACCATATCTGATGACTTCCACGACTAGCTCGAGTATCCCAAGATCTGGCACGAGGTCACCCAATTTGCAACACCGTACATGGACCGCATGACTGAGCGTGCAAATCGCGTACTCGTGGTGCATGTTCGCAACGTGCATTCAGAGACAATGTTCTGGTAAACCTTTTGGTGGGAGAAGTCAATGTAGTCATGCCCGTAAAAATACTGTAACCCCGTACGTGGTATCACGGATGATACTAGAGGCATCATAGACGGGTCGCTAGACGGCCAAGATGCACCTACAAGTCTCTTTCTGCGACCGGTTTCTCCAAATGGTCAGCAACAAAAGTCAGAGGCAAAGTGTAGCATACGAGCCATTTTATAATTAAAAATGGCATTGAATTATACTTCTCCAGTTTTGGGGGCTCGAGAAGTCAAAGCTCAGAAAAATACAATGGGCTAGAGTCTGGTTCGGCTCTAGCCTATGAAATATCATATGCCGTATTCTAGGTGAAAGGAGTGTCGCGATGGAAAATCCATCGCGTCACTCCACCACTCTTAGATTGCGCTAAAGTCCTGTTCCAGCCTGGCAATGCCACATGGAACGATTAGGCCTAGGACTATTGTTTTCCGTCCATGCCCTATGACGACCTTGTCCATTTGTGGCGATGTTCGTCTCAACCAAAATGGCCGAGGCGACCATCCGCCGCCTCTCCTTGGACTACACTTTCCGAGGGCCTGGGTTTTGGGTTGAGAAGTCAGTCGCAAAACAGACCACGTCCGTTACACAAAGTCAGTGAAGGCAACCTCCATTTACAAAACATTTTGAGATGCCGCCTCTTTAACATGGCTATGTGCAATATCGTTTGCTGCTATGACGTGGCTCTTTGAAGGGATGGAAATGTTTTGATACCAGGTCGTGTGCTTGCAAAACTACTCCCTTTTTCCCTTCTCTCCAAGGAAGAAGAAGAGCCAACAACAAAAGGGGTTGATGCGAGAGATTGTGGTGATAACTGTGGTGTGAATGAGGTGGAGGACATAGAAGGAGAAAGAGCCAACAAATGAAGAAGATGAAGAGCAAGAGCAGAGCAATGCTGGGGTTGATGCAAATAATCCTCGGAAAGACTGGCACATGAAAACAAGCGTTCGGAGGAAACCAAGAATCCGCCGAAGGAGCGAAAGAAACTACTAAAACGAGTGCACACGTATTCCGTTTGTGTTGAATGTGCCATGCTATTACAGATCAAATGCTATGTATGCATCACAGGTTGCTCCCAAACCTCCCTCTGCATGTCCTAGGAAAAATCATCGGTCCATCAAAACCCTTAACTTTCAATGGTACATGGCTCCTCATCGGCTCCACCATGCTCCATAGAACTTGGTGGGAACAACGAGCTCAACCATCATCTCCAATGCAAAATATTCTTGAAAAACTACCATAGCGGAAAAAAAAAATGCCAGAATTATCAACACAATGAATTAGAAGTAACACGCAAGAATGCCATGCTCCTCATCCGGTCTTTTGAATATAACATATTTGGTCGTGGTATCCTCTTTGAAGATTATCAATGATTACTTAATGATTGTGTTTTTTGGGGATGAACGACTCTATCCGTGAACCCGTTTATCACCTCCCTCGGAGACTGGGTTCAATCCTATTGCAACTTTCGTTTCTCGAGTAGCCCCCTGCCATAGTTGCGGAAACGGGTAAAAGAGAAGGATAAATTGACAAGATAATCCTGTTTTCATCGCCTTTCTTGTGAGAGGTGATATGCCGCCAAATGCTGCCAGCGTTCGAGCTTATCTGATTCTGTCGTCGACCGCAGAATTGAACCTGGCAAAGATGTTCGAAGTTACAGGCCGACCCGAACTACTGGAAGACATGCTTTGATGCCTAAGCGATTCTGGTCGTCCTTGTTTTCTAGAATATCAAACTAGTCGTTAATCCTTCAACAACGGCGCCCGGACTTGAACTTTGACGATGGTTCCGTTGGAGGATCTATTTTTACCTGTTTTTTCTTAATTTTATATGCCGGTACTGACCTCTTATGGATTTCAAATATCAGTTTTATGTTTCCAAAACACATGGGCCCTTGAAAGCTTGCCGTTAGGGCGGCGTACGAGGGGAAAGTTTCACGTCAGGTCGGAGTCTGGCGCTGACGCGATTTACCGATGGATTAATCATGTGGTCATCGTTGAATGTCACATTTACGATGGGGAATAAGTCAGAGTAGGCGCTCGCCATACCCTCATGTCTACATTGTCATGGAATATATGATAAATTGTCAAAACAATCCTGGTTGAGGCTGTGTTCCCATACGAGGTGTTGTGCTCCTCCACACATCGAAAATCCGAACCTACCTGGTTCCTAGCTTACTGGAGGCGCAAACATGGCTGCGGTGGTCGAAGTTCTACGCAGACCTGAACGGTTGGACAGGTTGCTTTGACGCCCTGATGGTCCATGCCGTCAACTCTTAAAAAGATATTGCAATATTCCTTTTGGCGTGACTGGCCTCGCCAATCTTGCAGTACTCACTATGGTTTGACTTTGGGATACGTTTTGTCCCGAACGACCGATAATAGAAATTTCGCATCAACTTAATCTGAAGAAATTTGAGAAATAACTGTTCTTCATTATACCCAGGCAGTTTTCAAGTTCGCCGTTAGGGCGGCCCAAGACGTAAGGCTTTCACGTCAGGTCGGATCAATCTACCAACCAGGTTGACCGGCGGATGAAACGGGCGGTCATCGCTGGCCGTCAAATATTCTACAAGTCGGTTGTTCAAACAGGAGCTCGCTATGCATACCCATCCTCGACGTCGCCGAGTGCCATCGCTTCTGGTCAAGTAGTCGCCTCGCAAAAGTTTGCCCTAGAATGTAGTGGCGACTGTCCAGGTCATGGTCTGGACAAGTTTGCCCAAAACAAAAAGCGTAACTGTGGTCTCCTTCACACCAGCGACCCGCATAGTTGCAGGTGTCCAGCGTGGCTTGCAGGGACGAGACGGGATCCGGAACTTCTCTCGGATGTTTCTTTTACATCCCAACTGCTAGCTGCAAGTGACGTGGTGCCCTCGTGTCATGTAGGCCAGGTGAAGGCTGTTGGCAGAAACTTCTGTGTTGCCGACGCAACGGTCACAACCCTCTTGAAGCATGATGATGACTTTCACCATGCAAGATGAAGCCGGTGGTAGTTGGGGTTCAGTGGCCGGCACGAGGTTTACCGTTCATTCACGAATGCATTGAACCTCATAGTCAAAGCATGACGATGTGCCGTTTGTCACTCGAAGCTTTCCTATGGAGACTTCGCAATCTACGACGCCTTATAAAGCAACCAAGAACTGAAAGTCGGCCAACAAATGACGAGTATTTTCTAAAAACATGAGACACTAAGGGTGTGGTTGGCTTGGCACGATTTACGGGCCCTGTCCTCAAAGCTACACGACCTCGACTTCGTCGGCGTATCTCGCAAACAACTCGACCTCTGCCGATCATCCGCTGGGCACCGTTCGGACGATCGACCGAGGTCGTGTAGATTACCAGACGAAGAAACTATCCAGATACCCCGGGTTCAGAAACGGAACTCGCCAAACCCTCCGTCGCCGGAAACTTGGGCAAAAGGTCGCCCCGCCTTTCATTTTTGGATCCCCAAAAGCCCCGTCTTTACTTTTTTGTCACAGTAAACCCTGCGATGGCCCGCGGGGTAGATTGTTTCGCTACAATATACCCCGACATGAGGGGTACATTGTAAATTCACAATATACCCCGTTTTCGTATTGAGTCGTCTAAGGTATTTTTAGCGTTTTTCCTATTTCTCGGAACACGTCCTAAGAAACAGATGGAAATGCCTCTTATCGCTAGGTGTCGTCTCTGAATTGCTCGCGTGTTTGTTTTTCAAACCCCCCTCCCCAAATGACGTTGTGCAATGTATCCGCCCACCCCCCCGCCTTTTTGGAAGGTCTCATTTACTTCATAAAAATGTTTGATAACAATAACATTTTTATATTGAGAGATTACACTGAAGTAGCAAAATGGAAATGTCTGGACAATGACCATGTACCCGACGGGGTACCTTGTCACCGACACTCTGGCTGCGGGGCGTCCTGAAATCAAAGTTTTGAAGTCGGGGCTTATGGAGCTCAAAAATCAAAACACGGGGCGTATGGAAATCAAAATCCTTCGAACGGGGTGGAATGCACTTTCAAAAATCCGGAACGGGGTACCTCGTAACGTTGTCGTTACCAGACACGCGACCGATGGAGAGGTCGTGTAGGTTAGAGGACAGTTTTGTAAATCGTGCCGCGCCAAACATACCCTAAGCTTTCAAAACGGCCGCATGGCAAGGGAACACCCCTAAGACTGTTCCTGATACCGTATTGTCCACTGTTTTTGTTCAAAATAATTATTTTTTATTCGCCTATGAGCAGTAGCAAAATTGTGCCTGGTTTGGGCGAATCACCTCTACAATTTGGGAACTAGAAATTAGCTACACACAAAAGGAGGTGTAAAACAATTGGAGTCGCTATCGAACATGTTATGTGTAGCTTAGCCGGAGTGCGCTCGCGATGGCTAGCGTACTCCGATGCGTTCACCAAGCCCTCGCTGTTCCTCTCTCGCGACACGTCAGTGTGCTCGTCAATGCGAACACACTGACGTGTCATGCGAGGACTCGAAGCTTTGAAAACTCAAAGCTTCGAGTGATTGTCGCTCCGAGTCCACGGACGAAGGACCTGAACAGGGTATGGGCGAATTTAAGGAGCAGGGGTGGTGAGAGTAGGGGCTTGGGAGAATCACCCAAAAATTACAAAGGGCCTAAATTTGGACGAAATCAAAGGTCACATAATTCATAAAAAAATTTGAACGAAATCAAGGGACAGTACGGTACTGATGCACCGGAGGAGAGAGAAAACAGAAAACACGTGCGCTGCCACTGAAACTAGATAAACGGCACGAAAATAGTTTCAAGCCCCAAAACAAAATGGTGGTGCCACAAAGGTCTTATGTCACTCGACAAGTGCTATGTGTCTGAAAATAAGTTTCAAAATCCTAATGGCCCAACAATTGCCCACACAAACTCAGCCATGTACAAAAACATTCCACAATCCATGCAACAATGATCATCTTCATTTGGATCTACTAATCTTCATTTTGTGGATGCCACATGCTTTTCTGAGTACGAATCACCCTATTATCGAGAGACTCCCTCTCCATCTCTCTCCCTCTCTCTCTTGATATGTCTTTGTCTATTTCTTTTGTGGTGTGATACAGTTATATGATAATTTTACCTTGTTATTTGTTTCTATTATGCACAGATATTTATTAGTCTTAAGTACAAATTACCACATTGTAAAAAAATGGATATCCACCACATTAGAGCATCAGAATTGATACAACTCCACCAAAAAAAAGGCTCAAATTATGTTGCGAGTTATTTGAGCAAGGGTTATCTTTCTATAAAAAAGTTAAAGAGTGAACAAAACGTGCCATTCTTTTGATTTATCTCACATGTGATTCTCCCATATGACAAGGAATGAATTTAGGTATGCATGGATCCAAAAATAAATGTTTTGAGGGGTTATACCTCTTTAGAAGGTATCCGAGAATTAAAATAAAATACTAACCTCATTATGTCCATAGGCTTTTGCATTCTCATTATGTTCGTGACTTGCCATTTGTCGTCTGAACCCACTGCCTGATTAAACTTTGGCGGTGTGTCCATGTACCAACCGATTTTGTGAATAATCCCCCTATATCCAATACCTGCTCTTTAACAATGCCATATCTAGCGGAGTTTAACTTTAGCACTATCACATCCACAGGTCGAAGAAAAACAATGATGCATGAAGAAGAGGCGCGCAAACACCATGTCATTGTTGCATGAAGTGTAGTGTTGGAGGTATGACGTCATTAGGCCCATTGAACAATCACTAACCCCACTTTTGAGGTATTTGTGATTTTTTAAAGGAGGGGTTTGCGTGGGGGGTCCGAGACACCCCATGTGCTGAAAGGGAATCTACTAGGCCCTACTACCGCGTGGCCTAGCAGATGCCCGTGAAAAAAATAAAAACCCTTGGGCTTGAAAGTGTTTTTCTTGGAAACCTTATTTGTTTTGTGTGTTGTAGAAAAACAAAAATATGAAATGGGCATTTTTGTTCAATCACGATCAAGCGATGATCCTTTCTTTTATTTTACTTCCGAAGTGAAAAACTCCTATTATTGATGTAGGGTTTTATGTTGTGCATGGGTTTAGCCTCTACAAAATGTACAAAAATCTTAATCGTAATAGGGGGTTTGTGTGTTAAAAAACACAAACTGGAAAAAGGGGTCCTTGCTCGATCGCAATCTCGCGAGGGAGCAAGGGTTGCAATCGAGTGAAGGTCATTTGACACTCCTCGCCATGTATGATCAGCGATGCATGTCGCTGATTGAGCATGACGAGTGAAGCCGGATACATCGTTGAATTGTTGGGTATGTAATAAATAATATTTCTCTCGTGGATATTACAGTTTTACGTGTGGATATAGTGGCTTTTGTGTCCTTTCAACTTTGTGTTTTGCAGTTTCTGATACTGGTCAGTCAAAGCATTTGGAGTCTGCTTGTGCCATGTGGGACTTGGAAATGAGCACATCAGCAAGGGTAGTTTCTCATCGGATCTTGCGCACGAGTGACCGCAGCAGGTCACGTGGGCCATTCGGATGCACCTGCTCTGGCCAACGCGGCCCCAGCGAGGTCCTAATCAGCGTCAGGGTACCGCGACCAAGTGTAGAAACGCGTCTTCTAACTATGGCGACTTAAGCCGCGTCACCAGTCGGAATGGGCTCAAGGCCAAGTCCTCGGAGACGTGGATTGGAGCTTTTGCTAGAGAAATCCAACTCCGCAAACCTGGCGAGAAATAGAAAAACAATCAAGGAAAGTTGAACCTGCGAACCTGACAGTTTGCGATAGAGTTCTCGCCGCAAAGAATACACTCTACGAACAGAAGAAAAGATCTATGAAATGCCATTCATCGGTCAGAAAGGAACAGCATGAGCCGCGCCAGGCCGCATTACAAGTGAGTTCCAGAATAGCATTCCAAAAAACGACGAGACAAAATCAATTTAGCGAAACACAGATCTAAATCTGAGGCAAAAATGATTGAAAACAAGATGAAAAGTACATTTAAATCAAAGCGATTGGTAAATATGATATTATAAAGTGAAAAACCTCAATGCAAAACAACGTTAATAATAGTTTTGAATCATCATGCATGGTTCGAATGGATTAGATTTTCCTTTAACATAGTCACAAGGATGCAATTCATGAAAGTAATTTTAACTCGAAGAATATAAATATATTCTACAGGTCGCAATGGATATTAATTTAAAATTTCCAAATAATAACAACTAAATACACAAAGAACGAATTTGTTCTTAGATTTGTCAAAGTCGATTACTCTCTCACTTTACTTAATAACATGAATATGAAATATTCAAACATGATTTCTTCATCTATCCTCACTAAGTAATGAAAGATGGAAGATATGTGCATTTCACCATTATTAAATGGGTGAATCAAGTGAAAAAGATACATTCATTTCTTAAAGAGTGATAAAAATTACATGCTTATGACTAACATCATAAAATAAATCCATTAAAAAAAATAGAATTGGTTCAACGAATTCTGGGTTTCTTTCAATATTTACATCCACAATTATATCTACATATAGATTAATGTCTATTCTTTCTACTACCTTAAGCCATGTATATAACTATGTTTACATACTTATCTCTATTATATATATCTTATGCTCTAGATGTAGATATAGACATGGATATATATATAAAAAAGCCATAAAAATAGATATAGATATACACAATAATCTAGCTATAGATGTGGATATAGATATATAGTAAATATAGATATTAATGTATACATGTAGACTAGATATACATAGATGTAGATATAGATGTAGATATTGATATAGATATAGATATAGATATTGATATATCTATAGATATAGATATAGATATAGATATAGATATAGATATAGATATAGATATAGATATAGATATAGATATACATATATAGATATAGATGTAGATATAAATGTAGATATAGATATAGATATAGATATAGACATAGATATAGATATAGATATAGATATAGATATAGGTATAGATATAGATATAGATATAGATATAGATATAGATATAGATATAGATATAGATANATAGATATAGATATAGATATAGATATAGATATAGATATAGATATAGATATAGATATAGATATAGATGTGGATGTAGATGTAGATATAGATTTGGATATGTATATAGAAAAATATCCTTTTATTAATTTTTTTAAATCCAAATTTTCTCGTTTTTGAATTTCATCGTCTTGATTTCAACTTTCCCACAATTCCATTTATTTTATTGCATTTTCAAATTATTTCATGCATTAAATCCTGATTGTTTTTATTTTTTAATGTACAATAAATTTTTTTAAACCCTGAATTATGATTAAATTATTCATTTCAAGTTTTTATGCATGAAATAATTACTATTATTGTAAGTTTTCTAGTTATAGTCAAAGATACCTTGGTTAGAAAATAATGCACAAAATAGGTAAAGAAAATCTAAGATAATATGTACCTTTTATCTTATTGCAATAAATCTTGATGCTTGTTTTCGAATATGGTTGCTTCAGATTTAGATCCGTATTTTGCTAAATTGCTTTTGTCTATTCGTTTTGTGAAAGGCTATTCTTGACCTCAGTGGTAAGGTCGCCTGACGCGGCTTCTTTCGATGCTTTCGGAACGTTGGACAGCAGTTCATCGTTCTTTTCTTCTGTTCGTCGAGGGTATTCTTTGATGCGAGAAATCTATTGCAAACTGTCTGGTTCGCAATTTCAACTCTCCCTGTTTTTTATCCTATTGCTCGCCGGGTTTGCGGAGTTGGGTTTCTCTAGCTAAAGCTCCAATCCACGTCTCCGAGGACTTTGCCGTAAGTCCATTCC